>CAAKHD010004571.1:37233-63594 GCA_901007705.1 Fistularia tabacaria
GGTTGAGATTATAGTGTGAATTTTGCAGTGGCGGGGGGGAGGGAGAGGGGGGGGAGAGGTGGGAGGGGGGAGGGGGGGGGGGGGGGGGGGGGTCTAGTACACAACCTTTTGGGGAGCCTGTGCTGAGCGTCAAGGTGGCGGAGAGGTGGGAGCTGAATCTGACTACTTGCGGGTAGTTTATTAGGAAGTCCTTAATCCAGTGACAGATGAGGGTCGAGATGCCTAGGTGCAACAGTTTCTCCATCAGGATCTTCAGAATGGTTGTGTTAAAGGCAGAGCTGAAGTGTTTTTGAAGAGCATCATTGCGTAGTTCCCCGGGTCCTCGAGGTGGATGAGTGCTGTGTGCAGCGCAATGCTGATAGCATTCTTGGTGGAGCAGTTTGCATTGTACGCAAACTGGTGGGGGTCGAGAGATGGGGGCACACATGCCATCCTCTCATTCAACTCAACGAGCTGTAAAATATTGCGTGGCAAACCCTGCAACAGATTGCTCAACATCATCAAGGAGGACTTACACTTGTGGATCCATTTGGAAGATGTAGACGACCTTGTCCAAGTCTGTTGCCAGACAATTGGATGGATGAATGGATGGATGGATAGATAGATAGATAGATAGATAGATAGATAGATAGATAGATAGATAGATAGATAGATAGATAGATAGATAGATAGATAGATAGATAGATAGATAGATAGATAGATAGATAGATAGATAGATAGATAGGAATTGTGATGGTTTTGAAATGGAGAATAACCTGGGGACATCATACATTTTAAGTGCACACACATATAAAGTGATTAATAATGACTTTAATGACAAAAATCAATGATCTTTCTGCAATAACAAGAGAGGTTTGATTGAAATTCCTCTTGATAGTTATGAATTACTGATATAGGAATACCAGTAAATCATAGGAGCAACTGTGGCTGTCACAATGGAAACACAGTAAGGTATTTCAATAAAATCCACATCGAGTGAAGTGGCATTTGCAACGTATAGTAAGGTCGAGTGAGGTGTGATTTGAGGGAGGGGTGGAAAGCTAAAGAAAGGATTAGCCATGCGGTGAACAGAAGAGGTTGAATAGGTAATAAAGTAGACAGTCCAGCAATGCATAAGAATAGGGTAGAGAGGCTTAGCAGGATCCGTGAAGTGCATTGATTAGCTTGTATCCTTATTAGCTATATTCTCTATACCTTGATAGGTGTGAGTGGTAGGTAAGGCAGGGGTTAATGCTAGGGGAGGCAGAATAAAGTGAGAGGTGGGAGGAAGGTTAGTTTTGCACCTTAGACTTGTAAGCATCTCTTCATTTCAGGAGATGACAGCCTGATTGATAAAACTTTGAGTGTTCCTGCATAAAGCAGTCCACAACTCTTTGGAAAAAAACAAAACTAACAACTTAAATCCTCTACAGCCCTCTACAGCTCAGGTTTTTTACCATACAGTACCTCAATTTGCAATGAGATATCTCAAAATAAAAATATGATGATTTGTGAGTCTTGCACACATCATATAATGTCATCAGGGTGATATAGCGACATAGCTGAACTTCCTATATGATGCTGCACAACTTTTGTTCCTTTTTTTATTTCAGCTAATCTGAACATACTGTATCACCTTCCCACCATACATGACAAGTCACTGCAGCAGCACAGTCTGGACAATAAACAGCTGCCATTGTTATCCTCTATGTCGCTCATTCACAAGCGCTTTTTTGTTCTTTTCCCATCACTTAATGATTATAGAATATTTCTGTTGGAAATATATATCTTGATATCTCAGGTCGTAATAATTGGTATCAAGTCTATGAGGATTCTCTATCTTCTGGGTAATTCATTTGCTCAATATACTATGGCATATTGACTGGCATATATTCTTCAAGACATTTTACCCCTGATCAAGAGGGCCTATTCATCTCAAACTAACTGGCTGGAGTGTCAGGTATTCACAACCACAAGATGACGTTGACCCTGAATATTCATGCAATTCGGAGACCTACTCAGTACTCAGGGTGAAATTATTTATCCATGAAATAAATAGACAACTGAGACATGACTCAAGGAGCTGGCTTCCCTGTTATGGTCTGTCTATTTATTTAGGAGACTGTAGTGCCTACATTTCTGAAAAGTGAAAATGTGTTCAAAAAACTACAAACACGCTCTCTTTTGTGAGGCAGCCAAATACAATGTCTATTGTTCTCCTACCTGTTATTCGATATTGTCCTTCGGAAAATGAAACCTAAAGGACAGGGTTGCAGAAAGGCTAGGATGGCACAAGAGACAGTCGAAGGATTGGGATGGGTAGATGTTTGGGATCCCAGGAAGACTGAGATGGGAGGAGAGGCAATTGAGTGACAGTTTTGATTGTGGGACAGTATGGATGAAAAACAGCCAACAGACACCTGGACTACATTAGAATTGGGAAGTCTTACCTAGTGGCAGGACAAACATTAAACCAGCACGCCATCAGCATTATGTTTTGTTTAACTTCAGGCAAAAAATATAAGGCCAGGCTTCGGTTAAAAACAGGATTTGTCTAACATAGGGTAGGGAAGAACATTACTTTGACATCAGAAAAATGCTTATAGCATGAGAAAAATATCCAAAAAAGGGGCTAGATGAAATGCCCATAGCATGTGAAAAGACCAAGGAAAAGGGCAGGGAAAAAAAACAAAACAAAAAACAAAACAAAAACAAACATATCAATAGACCCTTACACATTCACATGTTGTATTGTCAAAGGTGATATTCTGTCTTGAAAAATCAGTTGTTCTGCGGTACAACCTGGGCTATGCACTATGTACTATGTATGTAAGATGAAAAATAAAGCTCTCTGAACTAAACTCTGCTCGACTCTTGGGCTCATTGGACTCTGCATGTTTTTTTTTTTCTCATGAAGATTTGAACACTTTAAATTTTTTGGGAAGACAGAACTTAGAAAATTGAGAATAAGGTGTTGAGGCGAGGGCAAAATCAGACTCGGTGTCCAGCTGGCCCTTGACTGGGTCCATTGTACGGCCTGACATTCTAAAAGTCTCCACATATTATAACATATTTTGATCTGAATTTGAAATATATATATATATATATATATATATATATATTCTTGCTTGGTGTTATTTAATTTCATCTCAACGTGGTGTGATTCTAACATTATCATTGTGGTCAATGTTATTCATACTGAGCCTGAATGGACAACAGATTTTTTTTTATGTATTTATTCTTTTTATTAATCATAAATATCTGAGAAAAACATTCTCTTGGGCCAAAATGAGAAACATTGTCCTGTAAATTGTTTTGGTGCTTCATGTGAGAAAGTAAAGTTGAGATGATGTAACACTCTGCTCCTTGCTTTGTGGTGGGTTAAAACAAATTGATACAATATTGTCTTCTATCTTCTTCTGTATATTTCATTTGTTTACACACCCTAAGCTGAACAAGCATTTACACTATTCTGAATTTTTTACATTTTTTTTGATGGATAGAAAATAAACAAAAAACAAAACAAAAGACAAGGTAATTACAGCATATGTGTTTATCATAATTGATCAAATGAGCACACAAAACACATTGTTGACTATTGGCAAGCTTTTTATAATTTTGCTTTCATGTGCTCATCCCATTTTCTTATTTTACGACAGTTAGAATAACTTGCTGAACAGGAACTTTCAAAGTCATCTGGCCAGTTTCTTGATAGTTAAGTGAAGCTGCAGGTCTGGTGTCATCTCCAAGATTAAAATTTTCACTTTTCACTGAAGTAACATATTGGTTTAGTCTTTGCTCCATTGTATACCGTTTCCCAAGCAGTCTGCAGCTGAACATAAGACAAAAGAAACGTTGGAGGCTGGAATCACCGAGCCCTCAACCAGCCTGTGGGCAGCTCCAGTGGCTCTTGTCAAGATTAAGGACGAAACCCAATGCTTCTGTGTTTACTATTAACTGCTTAACAGAGTCACCCATGAGGATTGCGACCCGCTGCTCTCAACTATATGGCCTGGCACCGCTGGATCAGCTCCCCTGACCTCAAGATTGGCTACTACCAGGAGGAGTTGGCAACAGAGGCCCCTTTGAACGCCTCGTGGAGAGGAGTCTGAGTGTCATTCCACAGAATCGGTGTGTGGTCGATTTAGATCCTCCTTGTCCATCCCACAGACTTCCAGTGGGAGCTGGACAACCTTGGAGATTCTTTCCTCACCATTTGTCAGAATGGTCTTCACTTTCACCCAAAGAAGTGTAACTTGTTTCACCAGGAAACATCTTTCATCTTTCCTGTGTCACATGGTGAGCACAGGCGGGTAACAACTGACCCAGCAAAGATAGCAGCCATAAGGGACTGGCATGTCGCCACCCATGTTGGTGAGCTGTGGAGCTTTCTTGACGTGCCTCCCCATACTATTACAGCAAGTTCTCCAAGAACCTAGCTATTATCAGCAGCCCCCTGTAGGATTACTAATTTGAAAATTCACCCCGAGCAAGTCAGTGCCACACTAACACAGATAGACTTTCCTGCCGGCTCTGCAGGAAAGAGCAGTGTGCACTGTCAGCATATCAAGGAGCAGGAAGAGGGGACTCCAGTTGTAGCAGGCCTGTGTGGCAATCCCCCAGATGGCAATGCAGGTGATTCCTAGGTTCCTTCAACCACCCACAACTTTGGGAACATAGAATCAAAACAGCTGAAAAAGGACCATAACAATGACCTTGCTCTGCCCTACATTTAAAGATGATAGAAGCGTGTCAATGCCCGGCATGGCCAGGAGTCTCAATGCTTGACACAGAGACTGAGGCCCTCTATTCACAATGGGCCAGTCTTGTAACCCGTGATGATCCTCTCCAATGCCACAGACCCATGCAGGGTATCTTGACCTCCTCCAGCTCCTGGTGCCCCCAGGCTGCAACCACATATGCTCTGACTGGTTCATGGTTCAGTGGGGGCAGGTAATCCTCAAATGTCTTTGAGCCCAGTTCTACTGGCCAGGCCAGGATGCCGCTAAGATCTGGACCTCTTTGTTTGCCACTACAAAGCCTGCACTGCCCAGAACAGACCAAGCCAATACTCTCATGCTCCCCTTACAGCAGGAGCAGGTGGGCATCTGCATGGAACGTGTAGCTGTGGAGCCACACGTTCCAACTCCTTCCAACTCCTTCCAACTCCTTTCCCCTTCCTACCACCAACTTTGCCCACTGAGCTCCTTCCCATGCAGGTGGGCCTTCACTGTGGTCATTCCGGACATTTCACTGACTCCTCTTCCCGGATGCCAAGAGGAGAGGGCCCACCTGAGCACGAGCGCACCAGTGAGTCAAACAATTTCCCAACCAAGCTCTCATCCTCGTATTGGCCTGCCCATCTCCCTTACCTGGTCCGGCACTTCCATCTCCCTGCAAGCCTTACTTAATTCAGGAGTCGATGACAATTTCATTGATATTGAGGTGGTGACCCAATCGGACATTTCCCTTGAGCTGCTAAGAGACCCCCAGAAGGCCAACACCTTGGATGGATGGCTCATTTCCCTCATCATCCATTGCACTGTGCCCATCGGCTTCATGAGAGGACCCAGTTATATGTTCACCTGCCTCACCCACTGTTCTCAGCCTCTCCTGGCCCATAACCCCCATATGGGTTACTGGTTGAAGCTTGCACTGTCTCAAAGTCGCCCAACCAATGTCTGCCCCCCCACCCCCACCTCCCACCCCCTACCCCCGGTCTGTCTCTGGTCCCCCCTGCAGAGTACATTGACACTTCCCTGGCATCGGGGCTAATCCATCCCTCCTCTTTCCCCCTTGGGGGAACTGGGTTTTTCTATGCAGCCTGTGCTCTGCTATCTCGATGCTTCCCGACAATTCATGCTAGATACGGATGCCTCTGACTCCAGGGTATGGGCAGTCATATCCAGAATTATATCATAGGCCATCGTGAACTATTGGCCATAGTATTGGCTTACAGCAGTGGAGGCACAAGTTGGAAGGTTCTGAACCCCACCTTGCTGGGTAGCCGGTTCAACTTCACATCTTCCCGTCCAGGCTCCCATAACGTCAAGCCAGATGCCATTTCCCATCTCTTTACTCCAGACTTCACAGCTGCTGAGCCTACTCCCAATCTCCCCCCCTATCGACTGAGTCTATAGTCAAAGCGGCAGAGATCAAACAGTTTGTGACCAGGGTGTGATGGGTCCGCAGAGATGCTGCCTGCCCATATCCTGACCCTGGACCAATAAAAGCACTGGATGGAGGGCAGTTAGCCCCGATGATTCTCACCTGATTGCAGTCTGAATGACTGTAGTATGGAAGATGATCAGCAGTTCCAGTGGCAGGTTGAACTTCCTAAGCTGACGCAGGAAATACAAACTCTGCTGGGCCTTTATCTGGACAATGTCTACTTGGAATGTCCACTTCAGGTTCCCGGAGATTGTGGTTCCCAGAAATTTGAAAGTGTCACTGTGTTATTGAGGATGGTGAGGGGGAAGGGTGTGGGGTGGGCTTCCTCTGAAGTTTATTATCATCTCCACAGTTTTGAGTGGGTTCAGTTCCAGGTGGTTCAGCCTGCACCAGTGAACCAGCTACTCCACCTCCTGTCTGAAAACAGATTAATCACCATCCCGTATTAGACCGATGACGGTGGTATTGTCCACAAACTTCAGGAGTTTAACAAACTGGTCCCCTGAGGTGCAATTGCTCGATTGTAGAGGGAGAAGAGCAGCAGGGACAGGACACACCCCTGGAGGGCACCGGTGCTGATGGTCCGGGTGCTTCATGTGATGCTCCCCAGCCTCAACTGATTCCTCATGTCAGTGAGGAAGCTGGGGAGCCACCAATAGATGGAGGCATGCACTGTGAGCTGGCAGTGAATGGTTTCAGGGATGATGGTATTCAAGGCTGAGCTGCAGTCTACGAAGAGGATCCTTGCATATGTCTGGGGGGTGTCGGGATGTAGTGCAGTCCTGAGTTGACTGCATCATCCACCAACCTGTTTTCCTTTTAGGCAAACAACAGGGGATCCAGCAAGGGGCCTGCAATGTCCTTCAGGTAGCTCATCACCAGTCTCTCAAAGGATTTCATGACTACAGATGTCAGGGCGACTGGCCTGTAGTTGTTCAATCCTGTGATGGGTGGCTTTTGGGAACAGAGATGATGATGGAATGTTTGGAGCAGGAGAGGCCTTCACACAGCTCCAGGCATCAGTTAAAGATCTGGGTGACTATGGGTGCCAGCTGGCCAGCACAGACTCTCAGGCAGGAGAGTGATACAGAGTCAGGTCCTGGAGCCTTTCTGATCTTCTGTTTCTGAAAGAGTCAATGCACATCCCCTTCACAGGGGGGTGCAGGTAATAATTTTGTACAGCCGTGAAGGGGTGCTGTTCAAACCTGCAGTAGAAGCTATTTAGGTCATCAGCCAGTCTGGGGTTTTCCACAGGATGGGGGGATGGACCCCTGTAGTTAATTGGTGTGGGCTTTTCCTCGCTGACACAGGGTCGTTTGCTGAGAGATGTTTTTTTGCCTCTCACTTTAGCTCCTCTTAGCTACTTTGATCTCCTTGGTCAGCTGGTTCCTTGCTTGCTTAGACTGTGAAGCTCTGAGGTTTCCTTGTGTTTTTCTTCTCAAGGGCTGCATGTGATCACCGTTTGGAGTAGTATTTAGTATTTAGTATTAGTTGTTTAGTATCATTTATTAGTTTAGTATTTAGTATTTGTTGTCAGATTGTTGCCATCCAGAGGTACACCAGCTAGCCAGCTAAATGACTTCAGCGACCAAGAGTGGGAAAATTCCTTGTACGCCTTTCCAGACAGCCTGTTCGATGGCACTGGAGTTCCTGCCATTCATCCATTGATTCATAATCTATACCATTTATCCTGCGTTCAGGGTCGGGGGGTGACTGGAGCAAATTCCTTGTTGTCATCAGGCAAGAGGCGGGGTACACCCTGGACCGGTTGCCAGTCAATCGCGGGGCTATATATAGAGGCAATCATTCACTCACTCATTCACATATCGGGGCAATTTAGGGTCTCAATTAACCTACTGTAATTTATTTGGACTCTGGTGGGAAAACTGGAGAACTTAATCAAAACCTACACAGACATGGGCAGAACACGCAAACTCCAAACAGACAGGTCCCCCTGTAAGGATCAAACAAGGGACCTTCTTCCTGTGAGGCAGAAGCGCTAAAACCACTGTGCCAGCTTACCTTAAATTTAAATAAATTAAATTATGACCTTCAAAGTCTGAAGAAGAACTTCAGAGGTTCATTTTCAGTCTTATTCCCTTTCTTTTAAAGCTGATGTGTAAATATACTTTTTTAAATGGCTTTGTGAACAACTGGACATTACAAGTGGACACAACAAAAATACCAAAACCAATCACTTCATGGATGAGGAAGCCTGATAAAGTAACCAAGAGGTTAGAAACAAATGGGATGATATATAACTTTTCTGAAGTTATTTTATGACTGATTCAAGACACTAGTCTAAATTGACATGTTAACATAATAGACAGTAAGAGAAAGCTAACACAAGAGGAAGGTTAATAAGAACTCCACAGAATCTATACCAATGGTTATAGCAAATTTCATGCAAATTATTTATTTGGGTATTGATGGATGCGTAGCTACAGTATTAACAAAGACTGACACCAAAGACAGAATTTTTTGACAGACTGCATGAAACAAGTAATGCCACGTCTGTCCATCCCAGGGCCGATGCAATATGCCCTCTTGGATATACAATGGGTTCAAGGGCATAGGGTTGCCTGACAATAATGACCGCTAACAAATCACATTATATCTTCTCGTGAAAATGTGAGGAATTAATTTGCTGCTTACCTAGTTTCAAAAAGGTGTTTGTTATTGGCAAATGAAACTAGTACAAAGTACATTAAGTATTGTGAAAGGTCTGATTCAAGAAATGGAGGCTGAAGACATAGCCTACATTGATTGGAATATCAAACAACATTGCTGTGGTTGCAAATGATGTGTCCAACAGATCACAGCGAGCATAATGTCATAGAAGATGGAAAGAGCTTGTTAAGTGATGTACTGTAAGAAGAGATTGGCACTTTCTTCGGGTGGTTGGAGCAGGATTTAACTTTCGTAGGAGTGGAGGGTTTTGTTACGTCAGGAGGAAATTTTAATTGCATTTTTGAATGGGCATAGGACTGAGTGGAGGAATTCCAGTTGGAAGATTGACAGACATTTCAAAGTGATTTGCCATATTACACATCTGTGGCATTAAATATACTGAGAGACGGATTGGTTCATGCAGTTCTGAACATCAGCGTATCAAGAGGGGTTTTACATATGAAAAGACATTAATTGTTGGCAGTGTAATAATATATTTGTAGGCAGGAGGATAAAATATTTTCAGTTTCTCATATCATGATAGGTTGGATGTTGCATATTGCACTTTGAATTTAAAGATCTCAAGTGCTCCTTTTTCATGGTGGATATACATTATTTGATTAATTGGGGAAGCAAAAACCTTTACTGGCAATGCAACTGATATTTTCCATTTGATAAAATATCTGAAAACGCACTTCAACAGTATGCAGATTGATTTGAATGTTTCCCCCCCCCAAATTTCTTAAACATAACTTGAATTGAAGAGTACATCTGCTTATGTTGTGAACCACATCATATCAGTGGGTGGCTCAGCAATTACTGAGCTCACAGCTTGTTTTCAGACAACCCTAGAACAACAAAAAATATGACCTGAAACATGCGATGTGAGTCGGTACTTGTCATGATTGCTGGCTATCGTGCTCAGGTTTTAGGTGGGGAAGAGCAGGCTTCCAGGAAGTTCTGGGCGGAGACTGGAGTGCTTCCACTTCACACCTCAACCTATCTACAATCCCTCAAACTACTGAAGGACCAGTCGGCGCTCCAATCTTTGCCAGATTGTCTGCCTGGTTAAGTGTTTTCACCTTCCTGGAGTCCACGTGTTGTCCAAAATTCCTCTCCTAAGAATCTTTCTCACTGTCATTGGAACCTACCTGACTGCCCTACCTTCGACTGACCTGGTACCTACCTGGATCTCTTCTGCTTCTAGGGTCACCCTTTATTCTTGCTGACTCAACCATGACAGTACTATCACATCTTTTGTTCATGAGACTTAGTTTTATTGCCGACTTTGGATTGGCAGAGGCAAAGAATGAAGTGCATTCAACTTTCTAAAGTCACACGTGCTGTTTATCAAATGGCTTCTCATTAAACACCAGGAATTTTATTTTATTGTTTTGTCTCTGGGTTTCCACGTTCAATGTCACTTTCTTTTGTGCTTATATTTTCTAACCCCCACCAACAGGCTCACTCTAGACTAATATTTTAAAAGTCAAATCCTACACTACAGAGGGTCAGTTACTCTTGGGCTTTATGATTTGGTGTATGGCAGTGAGTTAACTTTCAAATATGTGAAAGTATTTTGATTTAAATTATTGTCACATGATGTGGGAAGACTGGCCGGCGGAACCCAAAAAATCCATTGCGGCTACAAGGACCTTTGGAAGCCTTTCATGGTTCTTGGCTAGAGACCTCCGTTGTATGAATATTTGTACAATGTTGATGTATTTTACTAACCTGCCCCGTTAGTTGTAACGGGGGGTGCACCCTTAGTTTAACTGTTGACACGGTGAAATGCACCCCTTAGGGGTTTCCCCATGTGTTGGTCGATGAATTGAATGAAAACCGCCTTCTGAAGAGCAATTTCCTGGGAACAGTTTGTCACTTTGCAAAACCCCAGCTCGCCACATTATATGTTATCTGTGAGGATTTGAAGATGCCTTATATAATAACCATGCTGGGGTCTATAGACATATAATCAATACAAATTACTGCTGGTAAAACCATTTAAAATTAGCAACACATAAAATCTTATGAAGGACAAAAAGGTCAGTGTTAATTTGCATTATTTTACAATCTTAGATTTCATGCTACATGCTGAGTCCTAAATTCTGACAATGGCAGTTGTAATGGTTTTTATAACCTGACAGCTTAAAAGTATTTTGAACTATTAAACAGAGCTCTTATATTTGTTGCATTTGTTGAATATTGTCACATTTTTATTCGATTTGCTGGACTGCGCATTTTTGTAATTTTTTTTATTAAAGGTTTTAAAGCTGCTACTCTTTTTTTTTTTTTTTTCAAGCATATCTTCTGAGCACCCCCGCGACCCTGATTGCAGGATAAACGGCAGAAGATGGACGGATGTATCATCTGAGTAGATATTGAAAGGTCTTCACATTTAATCAGGTTCATCACAAATGCTCTCAGTTAGCACCATGTATGAGTTTTGTTTTTGTAGTCTTATTTAATCAGTTCTCATTTAATTTTGTTTTTTCATCCTGTTTTTTGTTATTTATCTGCATTTTTTTTATTTTTTTATTTTTCTATTTTTTTCTCCAGTTGTTTAATGAAGTAATTTTCCTCCCCACACTCACTTTCATTCAGGGCGAAGAGCAATTCCAAAGCTAGCAAAGTGATTCCCTGATGGAGGGTAGTTATTAGATTTGTTTGCAAATCCCTGCACCTCTTTCCACCCACCACTCTACCCTTCACCTTTTCCTTTTTTTCCTGATCTTTGTTTCACTGTCTCTGTTTAGCCCTCCACCACATTCTTAACTGTCAATTTATTGTCATCAATATTCAGACACATAACCCTACAAATTAATGAGAAACATGAAGGTAGACCAATGGAGGGACAAATAGAATGGGAACGTAAACCTAAAGAGTGAGGGCAATACCAGATTATTTATTAGAAAAATAGCCCACTCCAATACTCTTAGACATGGGGATCTCTTTAATAATCTGTTTTATTACATTTCTTTTCAAAGTCCCTCGTCTGCAGTTGGGTATCAGAAGAGGGGCGGTGGATGGGGTTGACTTGCCAAAGCCAGCTTTATAACATAAATGAAAATGACTGACCAGGGCCTGCAGATATTTGAAGTTTTAGGCAAATTAATTTACCTTCTCACATCTGCCACACACATAAAGACTTAAACATTTTAAACTAAATCTGAATTAAGAAATAAATAAAACATTTAAAACACATCTGAAATATTTTAAATGTATAATTTAGGATTCAAAATTTATTTCCCACATATTTAACATGTGGTCATGATGAAGAGGTCTGATCTCCATTTTTTTCTTTTTTTTTATTTCTATTGCATGCTCATGACCTGTATCGTGAGTTTGGGCACAACTAGCTCCATTTATTTATATTTGTATGTACATAGTTTCATCTGGACCTGCAAAAGTAGTAGTTTAAGTAGGTTATGTGATGGCTTTTAATGCTTGTTCTGGCACTTCAAGGGGCCTTAAGAGTTCTAGAGATGCTTTAGGTGTCATGCAAACTCCATACAGAAATGGAGTTTGCATGGAAATTAATGATCGATTGAATGGGCATTATATTCACTTGTTAACTGCGGCAGTTGCATAGAGAGGGAGTGAGTAGGGAGTGTTTAGCATAACTTTTGAACAGAATCTTTCGAGCAGCCAGCTGTACTTTGCCTTGTTTTGCATGGTTTTTCGGCATTGGAATGAATTCAGAGTCGCAAACACGGAGGTGGATTTGTTGTTTGTGTAGCAAGTCAGCAGTGCAACGCTCCCTTACTTAACCTCTCAGTGACTTTGTTTTTTTGGTTTGGAGTAACTACAAAGGTAATACAAAGGGACCTCTTTACTAACAGCTTACAGTTTTACATGGTGTTGGAGTTAATAAAAAAACCCTTGTTATTCTTGAAGCCTCCATCAAACAAGTTGTTTGGCACACAAAGTATCTGGATAACAGGACAGTAAACACATGTGTTGATTGACAAGAAGTAAAAGAACACATGGGCAGCTCAAAAGATATCACAGTATGGGAGACAAACAGGAAATGACGCTGGGATATAAGGCAACATTGAAACCAGCAGTGATTGGAGCGCTCGGACCAACGTCCCTCAAATTGGGATCAGCAAATTTGGCTCAGGTGGTACCAGGTTCTGAGATATCAGTTCAAAAGTGCGCAATCTTAAAAACATTTTTGAAGCCTCGATTCAGGCCTACATACAAAAAATGCTGTGTTTCAGCTCTTCATACACATCCACGAAGTAAAGAGTTTAAATGTGAAAGGAAGGTGAGAGCAAAGAAACATCAAAGAAAATGTCTGGTAAAGAGAATATTGAAAATTAAATTTACTGAGAAGATTGTGCTGTCTGGATGCAACTAATATTTTTGAAATATCGGTGTGCCTCTCTTACCAATTGATAGTGACAGTAACAGGAGCTTGTAGATGACTTGGCCTTATACTCTAAATGTGACATAAAGACTGTAATAATGAAGAGAGTTATAATTATTACTCTCATGAAGAGAGTAATAATTTAGAAAGTAAATGCAAAATATATTTGAATAAATGACAAGAAAAGTGTCAGCAAATGATCTGATTAAATGGTTACTGAAAAATTTGAAATCTAAAAAGATGAAATTAAGACAAAAAAATATATACATCTATAGCATTTGTTTGAATAAACAAATAAATGAATTGAAGCACAAAAGTATTCACAGTCACAGGTATATTTTGACAACATCCCAACTGAAATACAAATACCAAGAGAGGGATTCGGGGTCAGGAGGCTGGGAAACAAGAGAGAATAGACTACGTTTCTTCATTAAAGGCAGTAATTTTCCTGCCTTGTTGAAAAGGACAAGATATGATCCCAGCAGTGCAACTTGATAATAAAGGACACCACAGACAAAATACAAAGAGAGAAAAATATTGTCGCAAATATTTTGTATGGAAGCAAATAATGATCATTTTTCATATTCAAGTGAGTTAGCAGAATGCTTTCTCATTTTGAGAATGTGGAAGGATATTATGACTCAGAAACTAAAATGAGTAATCCAAGTATTACAAACTACATTTTCATTTTCTTCTTCCAGACTGCTCATTCTGTGACTAAATCAATTTTAAAAAGCAAAGCAAACTTGAAATTTAATTTTCAAAACATTCCCTGGCGAATTGCTATCAAATTTCAATTAGAGCAAAAATGCTCATGCATTTTCCGAATATGGCGTCTTATTTTGACTCATAAATAAAATGAGTAATAAGTAATCCAAAAAGCATTTGTATTTCTTCTTTAGGTTGCCCATTTTATGACACAATTAAAAAGAAAACGAAAAGAACACTACTTTCTCATTTCCCTGTCCAGCCCCATAAAAAAGTGACAAAAAATCAGTTTAGATCCACAATCTCAAGGGGTGCAGGAGAGTGATGTCAGTGGCCAATCTTCTTCTTAGCAGCTTGTTTGGGTTCTTTCATGTGGCACACACTCAGCTGTTTACATGCTGGCTCATTGCTGATATTTGTTAGCATTGCACTCCCTAACGCTGTACACAAATCTTACAATTACGGAACAATATAGAATTGGATACAAATTCTGATCAAGATGCCTGTGAGAGACCTGAGCGAACTTTTTCTCCTATAACATACAATCTACTGTTTAATGTTGATATGATAACCTTGTGACATCACAGAAGTAGTAAGATCACAAGATGAAAAGAACAATAAACTAGATTAAAAAAGAAGGACTTAAACTATCCTATCAATTTGCTGTAGCTTTGGGCACTGTTGCTAAAGAAGCCTGACAGTTTCCAGCCAAATCACAACTTAAAAAACACCCAATTCAATAAACCCCCCCGAATCTTAACCTGGTTGGAAACCGGGTAAAACCTTTACACATATTGCAGGAATCTCGTCAATAGCATTTGAATCTTTAAATGCATCTAATCACAGTTTACCGTTTGAAAACCAAATCTGAATGATGATGATTGGAAATGAAATTCTGAGACACAGAAAAATAGCTATCAAGCCTATACATAAACAACTGGATTATGTACCAGGGAAAGTGGCACAAACACAAATGAATACAGAATGAAATTACTCAACAAATAATTCAAATTCCAATAAGTGCATCAAAAATATTGAAATATTTTTAAATTGGCAAACATTGCTTAAATAGTTATTGTTGGTGCATTGAATAGCATTTTAATTCAATTCAAGCTGGCAACTTGCACAATAATTTTTTGTGTGTGATTGATCAGTGAATGGCATGGAATTTAGTTGCAAACCTAAGTTCACTGTGTTTTTGGTCATCTTTCAGCATCCTTTAATCTGCATTAGATCTTAACGATATAGCAAACTATTTAACTCTGGACACACACATCACTTTTGTGGCACCATGCTCTTACAAATCATTGTATTGTGCTTGAATTTCTGTGACTGACTTGCAATGATCTGTCGCGCCCTCCTCTGGGACTGGGCATTCCACTTATGTAACTTAGTGGCTCTCTCCAATTCCTCCTTATACATTTTTTTTATTTTGTTTTATTTTTTTTTCCTAATTCAACATAGCAATGATAGCCAACTCCTGGCTTGAATAGCAAAGACGTGTTTCAGTTGTCAGTAGTACGCTGAACCAGTTCACTGACTATAGAACAATCGCATCTAGCGCAAAGCCGGGGCCTCAAAGGGACTTAACCATCAGCAAAACCTGGCATGTCAAGCCCTCTCTTATCATTATACACATTTGATTGAACTCATAACACTCAATATTTGTTTATTTTTACCCTTGTACAGCTTGTTTAGAAAAGTTGCTTTCACACTATTTTCAAAATCTTCCATATGTCTTCAATAGCTGCCGAGTTTTAATCTCTCCCCACCAAAGGTCTTTTTTACCCACCCAACTCACTCAAAAGAATCATCACAATCATTTCCCAGCCCCCCACTGAAATACTGGTCCAGCTGGGGCTTATCACCTCACTGTGAAAAGGGCTGTTTGACTTCCTGCCGGGAAGACTAAAGGCAGTACAGGTCGACTGCATCACATCCAACACCATCTCTATGAACATAGGGGCCCTTCAAGAATGTGTGATTACCCCCCCTTCTTTTCACTCTGCTGACCCACCACTGCACACTTACACACAACTCCATCCTCTTCATTAAGTATGCAGATTATATAACTTTAGTACTTTTCATTAGCAATGGAGATGAGACAAGCTAGAGGAGTCAGGTGAGTTACCTTGCTGTGTAGTGTAGTGGCAACAAGCTCCCTCTGAATGTTGAGAAGATGAAGGAGGTTGTAGTGGACTTGAGGAAAGCGCACACCCAGCATGCTCCTCTGCTCATCAATGATGCTGTTTTAGAGAGGATAAGCGGCACCACATTCTTGGGTGTGCACATATCAGGGGACCGCTAGTCGAAAAAAAACCACTTCATGAGTGGCCAAGAAAATCAGTATCTCAATGTCCTCTGCAAACTGAGAAGATCCAAAGCTCAACCCTCCATTACATGTACTTTCTGTAGGCGCACCATTGAAAGCATCCTGACCAGGTGCATCACTGTGTATGCTGCCTGTACTGCATCCTGGCTCAAGACCCTCCAGCACATAGTGAGAGGAGCTGAGAAGATTGGCTGCCATCAGCAAGGACACAGCGCAGTATACAAGTCAGGACAAGTAGATTGAAAGACAGTTTAATCCACCAGGCTGTCAAGAAGCTTAACTTCTTCCCTGCTTGCCCCATCTCCTTCTTTAGCTCACTGCACACACACACACTCTGGGGTTTGAGACCCCACCCACCAATGGAGCTGCAATAAACTGGACTGAACAACATATACACCTCACAAGAACCGAAAATATGTTCATTTCTCAAGGTGGTAAGAATGAAAGTCATGAAGACCTTGATATTTCATACTTCCCGAGAAAAGGTTAAAAACTCCTATTAAATCCTCTTAGCACAAGCCCACTGTAGCATTATGGGAAACTGAGGGAAACAGCAACAATGCAACAAAAATCAGCTGACGAGGAAGCAGAAGAGGGGTAAGTGCAGAGGTGTCATTCGACAACAAAATGGACCATATCCACCTACTCTAAAATATCATGGAGACTGTATAGGAGTGCAGTGTCTTTCTGTTTGTGGAAACACGGCTCACAGACAGCGCCATCCAGCTTGACCGGCTAACACACTATGGAGCGGACAGAGTTCTTGTAGAGGGAGGTAAGACCTGTGTCGGCGGGTTTGGTGTTTACATTAGTAATACCCGGTGCCGCATTGCTGTTGTGGTCTGTAAAAACTCAACACTCGTGGAATTCGTGGCTATTCCATTGACCAAGGCAATTCACAGCCATACTGCTTGTGGCCATTTATATCCCTCCTAGCACCAGCAAAAATACCAGGCTGGAGGCACAGAATGAGCTTCACCACCACATCACTGAGCAGCAGACAGCCCACCCTGACACTTTCCTCATCTTCACTGGGGACTTGAAGCATGCTGACTCAAAGAATGTGTTCCCCAACATATTCCAGCATATTAACTTTCCTACTAGAGGACATGACACTCTGGACCATGTCTTCCATGGCCCCTGCCCTTCCCCAACTCTTTGTCTCTGATCACATCTGTCATGCTTATGCCAGCATCAGACCACTGGTCAAAGTCAGCAGACCAGTTCCTAAGCAAGTATGAGTATTGCCGGAGGGTCTTCAACATTGCTTCTCCACAACAAACTGGGGCATGTTCAACCGGGCTGCCACCTCTGACAACACCACAGACCTCCAAGACTACACCGAGTCTGTCACAGCATAGATCATAAAGTGTATGGATGATGTCACAGACAACAATACCATCACTGTTGAGCCCAATCAGAAACCTTGCCTGACAGAAGAGGTCCACGGGCTCCTGAAGGGTCAAAATACTAACTTCAAAGCTGGGGACATGGTTTGTCAATATGAATAACTAAAGATTTATGATTTATTGGAGTGCTCATTTCTTTGACAAGTAACACAAAACTGTTTAACATTTAATAAAACAACATGGAGGGTAATTCAGATAAAAAAAGGTGTCAATGGCCTTATTTCTACTTGAACACAGAAGCTAGTCAAACAAACCATTTTGGTTTAACAACAATAATTGAAGCTCAAGTGTGAACCATTTCTGATTGTTTTACCTTGCAAGCTAATATTTTAACTCATATGTATTCAGTATGTAAGACACTGAACCCTCTTTGACAAACTTGTCAAGAGCATCTTCAGGCAATTAGCTTGTTAGAAGAAAAGAAGGTCATTTTTGTCTGCCTATTGATCATATTATTGACCTTTTTTTTAACTATTTACAGGTAGAAAACAACTCTGACCCAGTAGTTTCATTAAAATTCCAAAGCCACAACAATTTTCTTTTTCAAATTCCCCAACTTTTTACTCTTGAGAAATGTCATTTGTAACAATTACATTGTAGCAAATATACGAGACACATTTTTATTTATTTCTGGTGAAATTAAGTGGCATTTTATCAAAATTTTGATAAGATGCCAGGCATTTTAATTAAATGGAAAAAAAATGTAACTGAGTATTTGTGTATGTGTCATAATAAAAGATGACACATTTGATTGATTTATTCTTCAAACATTTATTTTCCCAACCTTTCAATATAGTATGCACATATCGTTTACTATATGGGATTAGAATTTATTTTGACATTTTGAAATTCTTGCAACCTTTTTCTTGAAATATAGAATATTGGAGACTGATAGGCATGATTAGGCACAAAGACATACATTCAACAACACATCCTACTTTTATATATGGTTCTGTATTGGAAGGAACAATTTACCAGGAGATTGTGTTCTTTTTTTATTTACTTTTTTTCGTTTATTTGTTTTACAGCAGTAACTATAGATGGATTTCCATTGACATTTAAGAAAACAAAACAGTACCTCTGGTACTTTTACACTTCTGGGAATTAACCCTTTACCATTTAAGGAAAAAATGGGTTACGGGAAAATAGAAAAACAGAGCAAGAGGGGGAGAAAGAGAGCACTAGGAAGCCTGGGCATGATTAGGTGGTAGTACAGCAAGGAATGGGCTTAAGGGCCAGCCATTGGTAGTGAGGATGTAGTGAGGCAGAGATGAGAAGCAGAGGTGCTTCTGAAGACTAGATTGTCTCCTATCCCTTCTTTTGAGCTGTGCACTGAGCTGCCCCTCGCCTTTTTAGGGCATCATCTGCCAAATTGGATCAATAAGTAATTAACACTTGGCCAAGTTCTTTTCCATCCCTCCGCCGTAGCACTGTCTCTATTTTGTACAGCAGACAGCAGTACAGCTTTGATTCATGTTTATACAATCTCCCTCTGTCTCTCACACACACAAATACACATAAACAGTGAAAGAGGAGGATAAAATAATCATTCATGTAAAAATGTACACAAACCTCAAGTGTACTCATGGGGAAGGTGACCATAGTCAACCTGGATATTGATCTCTGCTGTCCTGGAGAAGACTTAATATTCTATACAAATAGTCGCAGATTTTGTCTTGTTTTTATCCTCCCCATTATCTCCTGTGATATATCAAAATATACATAGACAGTACACTACAGCAGATTTGATTCCATCCACTTTCTGTTGAACTTTCGTTTCTGATGCCAAACAGTGATATTTGCTACCTGTTGATCTAAATTTATTTTTCTAATATCTGTGTTCACAAAATTAAAAAAGGGCGAGCACAGACTAACTTGCCAGATCCAAGACAAGGAAAAAGGGTTTATGGGAAGAATTGAAAACTAACAAACAAAAAACACAAAACAAAACAAAAGCAAATAAAACCTTGAGAGGTAACAGAAGCCGTGAGCTGAGTAGGTGATAGACGTGTGTGAATTCAGTGCTACGACTTGACATCATTAACTGCATATAAGATGCAAGGCTGACTTAAATGAACCTCATCAATGATTGCACAGCTTCCTCTCTTGGACCAGAGACCATATAAAAGAAGACTATATTGAGTGGCATCATCCCCAATACAGTATATTGGCTATATTGGTTTATGAAATGAGAAACACAAAAACTGAGAGATTATTCCGACGTCATTCATAGATGAGCTCATACTATAGAAAGACATAGTATGCAAACACCCAGGTACAGAAAATGTCAGTATCAGCATTTATATTTGGGGTTGAATTGCCCCTATCCCACTTAAATTCTGCCCCTTCTCAATAGGTCAGAAACCTCATTGTTGACACCACTACATTAATCAAAGTATACCTTTTCAAATTGTTTCTTTTCCATACCAGCAAAAAGGAATCCCAAAATTTTAGTTTCACAAGAGTAAAATTTAAGCATTACAACCCATAGAAGCCATATTAAATAAATCATGAATACATTTGTCTAAGCAATTCAACTGCTACATTTCATTATTCCACAAATATTCTATGGTAGGGGTGCTCAATACTTCGATAACGATTTAGCAGTAAATCGCAAAGGTAGTATTGGTAGATCGCATGAGATTAAAAAAGTAGACGTCAGCCTATCATCCAGTCCATCACTTGATATACAGGGCAGCCAGTCAGATGACAACTGAATTTTTCCGACATTAAGGTCACTGTGCATCTGCAAACAATGGCGCTAAGTGCAGCAAAACTAACAACTAATGTGGCAGCCAGGCGGGATGTTATGGTTTTAACTGCCAGGAGGGGGGTCCCATCAGGGAAGTGACAGTTAGGCGAGATGCACTGGTTTACATTGCCAGGAGTGGAGTTTGTTCGGGGAAGTGACGGCCGGGCGCGTAATGCGCTTGCTTACGCTGCTGGGAAGGAAGGCTGAAGGATGCAGCCAAGAGCATGGGAGTCTGAAAGAACCGAGGATACAGCGGGAGCACGGGAGTCTGCGAGGAACGAAGGTATAGCAGAGAAACAACATAGGAAATAGAAAAGTGTGAGTGAGTGCACAGGAAAAAGAATCGGAGCAACAGCAAATGCCAGTGCAAAGGAAATAGAACCAGAGAAAATGTGAATGCGAATGTATGGGAAACAGAAACAGAGTGAGCACAAATTACCTGCCACCCAGGGAGACCATAGCTCCTGATTCTAGGTCACGTGCACCAGCTGTGTGCCTACCCAACACACATGCAATCCACAGCAGGTTTGCTGCTACATCCTGGCGCAAATTGCCGGGAAAGCGCACAACTGCCATCAGCCTAGCCCTTACACTGCATCCCCCTATAGATTACTGTGCTCTCAGTCGAGTCTGTTAAATTCAGGTACACACTCCCTCTGCAACCCTGGGACAGCTCCAGTGAGCACAGATTTTTACCAAACTGGATCTTAGAAGGACCTACAACCTCATTCAAATCAGAAGATGACGAGTAGAGGACCACCTTCATCAACCTCACAGGCCACTCTGAGTGTCCAGTGATGCCTTATGGACTGACGAAAAGTCCTGCTGCGTTCCAGAGTTCTATGAATGACGTTTTTCATCTATTGTTTAAAAAAATCAGTAATTTTCGATATTGACGATATTTTGATTTATTCTAATGTCTCTGATCACCATCATCTTGTGCACCAAATCCTTTCCATACTTTGCCAGAATAACCTACTTCTAGAGGCAGTGCCAATTTGACCCATAGTTGTTTGATTTCACCATCCTCTACTGCCCAGGGTCCAAAAACAGCAAGGCTAATGCTCCATCCTGTCTGCATGGTAGGCCTGAAAAGTTTGTCTGTCCCACACCATACTCTCTCCACATGTGATTGTCAGTCCCAACCAGTGGGCCCTAAAAGACAGCACAAGTCGTGACTGAGGATCCGGCTCCAGAAAACACCACATGGTCTTGTATATTCCTGAGGTCCAGCTAAAAAGAGTGCTTATGCCACCCTGGAGTGTATGGCACTCAGGGCACTCTATGTCATCATTACCGGTGGAAAGGAATTCTCCATCGCATCGGACGGTGCCCTTTGCCATCCCACACCGACCCTGGTCCGATTTGGGGATGGACTTTGTCACGGACCTACCCAGGTCAGAATGATAACACCTGCATCCTCAAAGTAGATCGGTTCTCAAAGGCCTACAAGTTGATTCCCCTACCAGGACTTCCACCATGTCTTCCTGAACCATGGCTTAAGACCAGTGTCTGTGACAGAGGACCCCAATTTATTTCCCGGGATCTTGAAGGCCTTCCTCAAGCTTCTAAATGTAACAGTGAGCCTGACATCCGGATATCATCCTCAGTCAAATGGCGAAATACAGTGCAAGGTCCAGGAAATCAGCCATTTCCTATAAACTTTCTGGCATGATAATCCACAAGAATGAGCCCAGTTCCTCCCCTGGGCTGAATACTCCTGCACACAAACCACCACTGGCCTGACTCCAGCGTCCCGACTTTCCAATACGCGAAATCCAAATGCTTATTGGGATACCAGCCTCCTTTGTTCCTCTTGTCAGGTGAAGAGTCAGGGGTTCCAACCATGGACTAAGGGTTCAGGTACAGCAAGCATGGATGGTACCAAGTCCTTTCCAAACCAATGGCAACCATCGACCCATAACACACCCTTATAAAAATCTGATAATCATTTATGTCCCTGAAACACACGGGGTAACCCCTCCAACCCAAAGAACTTAAGATCAAATCTCACTGTGGAAACCAGTTAAGCTGCCAGCTTCCCAAAAAAGCCTTGTGGATTTAATCTGCCACGTGATTGGCTTGCCCAGGGGTGGGCTCAGGGGCCACAATAGTTTCTAAAATTTGACAGAGAGGACGGGCCAGGAACAGATGGATGGAGTGTAAACTAATATGAATAACCTAAAAAGAATAGAAGTCAATGTAAAAGCCAGAACATGAAATGATTTGGCTATTTAGCAAATCATGACTATGCAAGCCTCATTGTAGAAGTTGTTTTCCAAATGCACTTATTTCATAACACAGTGAAAAAGTCACATTCAGTTTCAGTGGGAAAAGGTTTGTTGATCTTCATTTTTTGCCAGTGCATCGCATTCGCGAGTTGTGCTGTGGCAATTCTAAGGATAGATCCGAAGGTGTTGGTCAGATAACTTGGATCTGTGATTGGCTTTGTTGGTATTATGACGCTGAATGTCTGCTTACATATTCAGGTCAAGCCAAACAACTTCAGCATCTTATGTGCTGTCGTCTGGAGATTTAGAAACATTGCTAATCATTAATTTGAATGCCGGCATAATACTTGTCTTGATTGTCATGGTTCTCAGTGCTTTTTCCAGTGGTTCCAGCTCGTCAGTTGATTGTGTCCATCATGACCGCTGCCACCCATTTAAGGCAAAAACACCTTCACTTCCAGTCCCACTAGTCGCCCTTGCTGGTCCCTCCCCGGTATTTGGGAGCCCCACGCTCCCTCGCTGATCTTCGGGAGCCCCACACTCCCTCACTTGGCTTCACGCTCTCTTGCCGGGGTTCGGGAGCCCCGCGCTCCCTCTTCGGCAACGCTCTCTTCCGCTGGACTTCGGGGACCCTGCGTTTGCTTGCCCATCTTCCCCGTACCGACCCTGCTTGTCTCTGATTTCCCTGCTTCATCTGCATTCTGCTATTGTGAACTGTCAGAGCCTCAGTAAAGTCTTTGAACTCGTTCTCCATTGGTGAGCAGTCGTGGTGTTGCAATTGGTCTGTACCCCAACCATTACATTGGTAGTTGACTCTTGAATTGTGGTTTGTTCATGAAAAAAATTGCTGAGTCTGTAAATCAGCAATCAACCTCCATCCCGCGGTGACCCATTCTTGCGTTGACTGCTCACCATCATAGTTAAAGATGATATTTCTATTCTTTGAATATGGCAAATATTTCAGGGAAAAGGAAAAATAAGTGAGGTTTAATTGTAATAAAATTTCAGGTTCGGCTGTAGTTTGTCCGTGCCTGGGCTAACCATAACTACAAGAGTCGCTTATTTACTTCTACAAAAGTCAGTAATAAAGTCTTGAGTTAAAGTGGCCTCTGACAGACCTGAGCCAGGTGAAGCCTGGAATTTTTTGGGGTCAGCTGGCTCAGGCAGGTTTGCACAAACCCCAGGTTACACACCAAGAGAGTCCAATACCCAAATGGCATGGCCAGGACTGGCTGCAGTTATATAGTGAATAGAAGCGGGAGGGCACGCCATCCTCCTGAGATGACTGGCATGCAAATGTGACAAGTTGGCCAGACTGAAGGTGGTTGATCCAAATTAGTTGGCTGGCTCTGACCATAAGATAAGATAAGATAAGATAAGATAAGATAAGATAAGATAAGATAAGATAAGATAAGATAAGATAAGATAAGATAAGATAAGATAAGATAAGATAAGATAAGATAAGATAAGATAAGATAAGATAAGATAAGATAAGATGTGACCCATGGTAGTTATGGGCATCACACGTGTGAGTGGGTGACGGAGTGATGGGAGTCGAACAGATGCCGCCCAGGCAGTCAGGTTTGTGTCCCGTCCAGACTGCTGCTATACAGTCTGATGGCTGTGGGCACAAAGGAGAATTAGGGCCACTTGTGTAAGCAACTAGGTTGGGAAAATCCAGACCCAATCCTATACTGAGTAAGGAGCATCTCACATGACTCTTTTTTAAAAATGTATACATATATATGTATATATATATATATATTTTTTTTTTTACAATACCACTACTTAATGCACTGCTTTGTCAAGCTGCTGCCTGGAGATGGCACTGTTACCTGCTAAAGCATTTTGGAGGCTGTGACATACAGTCAGCACAAAACAATTAGTTGGGGCTTGACTGTTCATGACAGCATCCAAAATGTTTTACCTCTGTAAAGGTCTGGAGAGGGTAACAGCCCAACCTCAATTAAGTGTAACAGTGGACAAAGTAAAGGAGCAGACAACTGGTTGTTCATCCATGGACCAAAAAAAGACCTGAGTACAACACTGTGTTTACTGTAACCGCAACAACAGAACTGTGGATTAGGCACTTCAAAGAATAAGTGCAGCACCAGCAAAATGCAACCATTGCTGCCTGTCAGCTCCACCATCAGATGGGCAAGAGGAAGAAGTTGGAGGAGGAGTGGATTCACATGAACCGCAAGCTTCTGCGATGTGGAGGTTCTTTGATGAAAAAACAACCAGACAGTGCAAGAGAAAATCCTACATCCGATTCTGTACAGGAGGTTTGGTCCTATTTTGAGGAGTCCAAGAAGATACAGCCCCAGGGAACTGGTGGGAGGTCAATGGTTCATTCTACCCATGTTGGGTTAAAGTTATGGTAGGAAGACTTGCATCAGTCCATCCAAGCCAAGACAACTGGAATTTCTGAATGCTAATCTGCACTAATGATTTAGACCTTTATGTATTGTGATATGTTTGCTGTGACTGCATTGGTTCTATGTCCAGTTATGCATTTAAAAGTTTGAATAAAATGTTCCACCCTCTTCACTCCCAAAGAGGACCTCAACATCTTCATCTCTGCTACCTCCAGCTCTGCCTCCTGTCCTTTGTTCAATGTCACTGTCTCCAAACCATACAGCATCGCTGGTCTCACCGCTGTCTTGTACACCTTTCTTTTCATTCTGGTTGATAGTCTTCTATCACATAGAACCCTTGAAACTTTTCTCCACCCTTTCCGACCTGCTTGAACCATTTACTTTGCCTCTTTTCCACACTCTCGATTTCTCTGGACTGTTGACCCTAAGTACTTGAAATCCTCCAACTTTGTGATCACCACTCCCTGTCGCCTAACCATTCCAACCGGGTTCCTCTCATTCACACACATATATTCTGTCTTGCTGCGACTAACCTTCATTCCTCTCCTTTCCAGTTCCCTGCTCTCACTACAGAACACAATGTCATCTGCAAACATCATGGTCCATTGAGATTCCTGTCTAACCTCATCTGTCAGCCTGTCCATCACCACTGCAAACAGGAAGGGGTTCAGAGCTGATCTCTGATGAACTTCTCTCTTACACCTACAGCACACTTCACCACTGTCTCACAACCAGCATACATGTTCTGGACCAGTCTAACATACTTCTCTGCTACTCCAGACTTCCTCATACAAAACCACAGTTCTTCTCTCGGCACCCTGTCGTATGCTTTTTCTAGGTCTACAAAAGGGCAATGAAGCTCCCTCCGACCGTTTCTGTACTTCTCTATTAGCATTCTCAAAGTGAATACTGCATCTGTAGTACTCTTTCAAGGCACGAAGCCATACTGCTGCTCACAAATGCTGACTTCTGCTGTCGGTCTAGTTTCCACTACTCTTTCCCATAACTTCATTGTATGGCTCATTAACTTTATCCCTCGATAGTTGATGCAATTCTTCACATCTCCCTTTTTCTTAAAAATGGGCACCATCACACTTCTTCTCCATTCCTCATGGATCTTTTCTCTCTCTAAGATCCTGTTGAATAATCTAGCTAGAAACTCTACCGCTGCCCCTCCAAGACACTTCCATACATCCACAGGGATATCATCTGGACCAACTGCCTTTCCATTCTTCATCCTCTTCAATGCCCTCTTCACTTCACTTTTACTAATCTCTGCTACTTTGTGGTCTACAATAGTCAGCTCTTCTACCCTTCCCTCTCTTTCATTTTCCTCATTCATCAGTTCTTCAAAGTAGA
>CAAKHD010004572.1:0-14150 GCA_901007705.1 Fistularia tabacaria
GTGTGTGTGTGTGTGTGTGTGTGTGTGTGTGTGTGTGTGTGTGTGTGTGTGTGTGTGTGTGTGTGTGTGTGTGTGTGTGTGTGTGTGTGTGTGTGTGTGTGTGTGTGTGTGTGTGTGTGTGTGTGTGTTAATATGATTGTGAATGAAAAAATGCCCTAAAAGGAGATTGGCAAACACAGATTGTCTACATTTAACAGTGTTGGGTATTGAGACCTTTGGATATTTATCAACTTGCAAACCTGTGATGGAAGTTGCATCCATAAAATACAATTTCAGTTTATGGTTTAATTTTGAAATGAAAATGAGCAAATCTTACCTTTAACAAATTTACTGAACGAAGTGTATGTCGAGTCAAAGAGTTATTGAGAATGATAACAAAACATGAAAATAAATGTCATACACACCGAATATTAAATTCTGCTTTTTTAGTTTTTAAGACCAAATCATTGTTTACAAACTCTCAATGTCAAGTTTAAAATAATGGGCAAACAATGGGCAAACAGTGTGTGCAAACAAACATGGACATTTTTAAAGTATGACAGTATCTCTTGCAGTCCTTGAATATTCTCAAGTTGTCTTTGATATTTGTATTTCAGTGATGGTTAAGTGACAAAGTAGGGAAATGTGCATCTGAGTTTCTCCATGAAACAGTGAAAGTGATGTCAGTAAGCAGACAGTCGCTTTCATATCTCCATTTAAAGCAGGTAAGAGTTGCTTTGCCTTCAATCCTAAGAACAAATTCATAATGATATCTTAATTATATCAAAGCCTTGATCACTGAGTCATTTTCATAGAAAGCCTTGTTCGAAAAGCTGTCTCTGTCAAACAGGCTCAGGTTGTGGGTGTCAGGAAGATGCACTGCTGGTGTAATACTGCCCTGATCTTCTAAAATCTGTCTGGCCGCACAGGATCTTTGATTCAACCTGTTGCACCACAGTTGCAACACAGTTGTAATATTTAAGCCTGAGTAAGGGTTCAGTGTTTTACTTGATTCTCTCTAAAACTTAATTATCTTCAAACGGCTTAGCCAGGAAATAAATTTGGACAAAATATTTTCTGATCACCTGAAATGATCTATTCTCCATAAGAATCAGGATAAAAATGATTAAAGATTAAATTTAAGATTTTTGTGTTGTAAGACATTTCTGGACGGCAACAAGCTAGTGAACTTTGGTTCGTTGATACTAAATCAGATGCAAATGTTACATGTTTTGGGGAAATGAAAAATAAACCTTGAGATAAAAGGTCAAGCTCCCCCTACTACCATGTCAGTAGATTGTGAAGGGCCTCTTGCAGATGGATCCTCCAAGTTCACACTGGTACTGGCTGGAATTCGCTTAGCTTTAAGTGAAGCTTGTTGGTTACAGCCTCAGTAGTGTGTAAATACACATGAAAACTAGAAATAATTGTGTTATTTCCCCTATGGGGATCAATAAAGTATTATCCTTATTTAAGAAATGATTATTGAATGTTACATGTTCTTACATTTCTGTTATTCGGGACATAGTCGTTCTTAATAGAAATATATTGTCTAGAAGTTGGATCAAGTTCAAAGAGGATGTATGTATACTCCTCAACTGGGTGAAATGTATTATAAATGCGCTCCTTCGTCAGGCTTCACACTCTCCCGCTGGACTTTGGGGGACCCTGCATTTGCTTGTCCGTCTTCCCAACCTTGCCTCTCTCTGATTTCCCTGTTTCACCTGAATTCTCATATTACGAACTGCCAGAGCATCAGTAAAGTCTTTGAACTCTTTCCCTGTTGATGTGGAGTCATGGTGTTGCAATCGGCCCATACCTCAACCATTACATTGGCAATTGACTCTTGAATCGCGGTTTGTCTGTGAAAAAAAATAGCTGAGTCTGGAAATTAGCCGTCAACCTCTGTGCCGTGGCCACCCGTTCTTGCGTTGACTGCTCACAAGCATAGTTAAAGATGATATCATATTCTTTGAAAACCAAAAATGTTTCAAGGAAAAGGTAAAACAAGTGAGGTTCACTTATAATAAAATTTCAAAATTAAAACATATATGGCTCACGGGCCATAGTTTGCCCATGCCTGGTCTAGAGGCCCTCTACAGTAAGAACTATGCAGCATAATTATGCAAGCGTTTCAGCCCCATTAGAACATGGGTTATTTTCCTTTTTCTTTAAAAACCTCTGAGCTTAACTATGTCTAGTTAGGTCTAACCGCATCTTAGGTCCGTCTTACCTTATGTGGTTTAAGCCCTCCTTGCTCCATCTCCTGGTTGGACCAAGCTCTTCTTCTGCTCCTTGTCAGATCACCCAGCGAAAACTTATACAGTCCATCGTGTGTCAGAGAGCCAGTTAGAGGATCCAGGTGCTGAAATGGTTGTGGAACCTGTGGATGCAACTGAACTGACTGCTACATCTGACACGCACACCTCTGCTGCCACCACTACTACAACAACAACCAGCAGCACCACCACCACTACAACCATGACCACCACCACTGCACCCACTATCGTCACCACCCAGAGCACAGCTGCTCCCGAGAGGGCGGCTCCGACCATCGTGCTGCTGCTGGACAACTCAGACAACAACAGCCGGCCAACCCTTCACAGAGCAGGTGGTATCTCGGGGAGCTCACCTCAGTCCACTTTAACTCAGGAAAAGATAGCAAATCTGTTCAAATCAAATTAACCTTCTTGAATATTGTACAGTATTGTCGAAGTATCAGGAGTGTTTATAGGAGGTCCTGCAGGCTCTCATTAACAAAATATAGTTAGAGGTCAGCAACATGTCATATTTAATTATCGATTTGTTCATCTTTATTGTATCTGTACCACTCATCTTGCGCTCCGGGTCACGTGGGGGCTGCCAGCCAAGCACAGGGCCACATCGCAACCGTTCACTCCTTCATTCACACATGTTGGCAGTTAAGAGTTTCCAGTTACCCTGCTGCATGTTGTTGGATTGTGGAAGCAAACCAGAGAACCTGGCATAACCAACCCAGACACTGGGAGAACATGCAAACTCTAAACACAATTACCCCTGCCTGACCAAAACAGGGACCTTCTTGCTGTGAGGCACTGCACCACAAACCATATCTATACTTTTTTAACATATTTATGTTTAAATTTAATTTTGTTTTATTCTAAATATTTCTTTAATTAAAAAAAAAAGTAGAATTACTCTGACCATTTTCTTTGAAATTTTATTACTGATTTTTTTCTCATTCTTTCCATTCCCAATCCATATTTTTAAAAGATGATAGGAGAAATTGCTTGTCTCACAGAGCTGGATAAAGACCTGCAAAAAACAAACAATCAATTATCAGATTTGTGAAAAAGATAGAGTTATGTAGGCTCAGATTTATTTGGTTTAAATGCTTATGAAGACATTTAAATATCAACCAGAATATATAATCTACATAAGAGTCAGGAGAAAGCAAAGCACTATGGACAAAATGTATTATAACTCAAGAAGAGAGCATCATGAAGCTTGAAAATTTTCAGTCCCCTCATTAAAAATTCAATGTTCAGTTGACAGTATTCGCACACTGGCTCACATCTGAAGGCTGTCCCAGATGCAGACCAGCAGCTGATTGAATAATCTGCCTCTTTCATTTGACATCAGAAAATAAGTAATTAAAGATTGGCTTATGGCCAATTTAGCAGGCAGAGAGGCATGTTGCTTCACTTTGTTAAGAAATTCACAGGGGTGAAATGAATTGAAAATCTGTCTCAGTCTGTATTTAAAATAAATGTGCTTGTTGTTTCTTCCAGGGAAGATCCTTAACTGTGAAGGGACTCTAGCATCAATAGAGCACCCAGAGAAGCAGCACAGTTACGGTCGCAATGAGGGAGCTTGGATGAAGGATCCCCTGGCTAAAGACTCCAAAATTTACATCACAAACTATTACTATGGCAACAATCTGGTGGAGTTCCGCAACCTGGACAACTTTAAACAAGGTAGGCCTAATTAAACCTAATGAAAGTCAATACAAAACCATTAACGCAAGTGTATGACTGCCGCTTTACCGGACATGTAATCATTGTGCTTCTGAATTGAGTGAGTGTAGGACTTTCTATGTTTTCTGGTAATTAATTTACCTTTTATTTATACCTAATAAATTAACTTAAAATCTTTACTATATTACTATATGATGTGAAAGGTTTAGTAAAATTGTATATATATATATGGAATGTGACTCTTGTTCCTTGTTTCCTTGTTCCTGATGGATGGGAAAGCTTGGCTCTGATGAATGGGAAAGCAACTCCTTCTAGTTCCAAACCCTTCTGAGGAATTGCATTAAGCTATCTAAGAGAGTAAAGATGATACTGCCTCCTTGTTGATCTAGATGTGTTTGGACAATGGGCTTTCTAAATGTACTTACATGTGAGGCGTCCTGCAGTGGGGGTTAGTGTGCGGATGACTAGGTAACTTGGTGAGTGGCAGTGATGCCTGCTGTTTTTCCTGACATGTGCTTTGGTCTTTCCTTTGAACTTGGATGCAGTGGAGAGGGATTAAGACTGTAGGACTGTGGGATGGCTTTGGTGATGCAGACATTGGTGTGGGGAGAGGGTGCTTTCTACAGCATGTTGCTTTTGGCATTTACTGGGCTTTTCAATTATTATCTTTATCTAAATCAGACTTCCTGTGGCTCAAAGGTTAGTATTGCTGATAGGATGTGAGAAGAAAATGACACCTACAGTATACAATGTATTTATTCAAGAGTGAACAGCTATACAAACTTTGGTACTGTCGCATGAATCCAGTGTATTCACAGTCTCTTGCAGTAAAAACATCATCATTTGCACTGTAAAAATGTTTGTATATTTTTATAAACAGTTGGAAGAGCATTGATTACTGAAGCACAAGGTTGCTGCAAAACATCCTGAACATGTGGGACATTTTATCCCAAGTCTGAAACATTTCTGGCGGAGAAGATGCGAAAAGTAAATGTACCTCACACATTTTGATTTACTAAGCAAAGTAATTAAGGAATGTGTTCCATGAGAGATGTGTAGAGAAAATGACATCACAAATGTCCTTTTTTTTTCCTTTACATTTTTTAACGGCTGGGACTTAAATGTGTAAACTTTGATTAATTTATTACAGAAAAAAATACTGGGTCATGAAAATTTACATATTTTAATGGCACTTTCATTTGCATCAGGAAACATTTGTCGGTGCACTACTTCTGGGGGGAGATTAAAACAACACACAGTGTGATACCATGATAGATGAGGAAGATGAGATTATGCTTGTTGAAGGGAAATTTGAAGATTCAAAATTTTCAGGTTGATGTGTAAACAAAAAGCTGTTCAAAGCACTTAATGCGGGAAGGAGGTTGAGTGTCACAGGGGCACATCAACCCTGTGTTTGAAATTTCCTCATTGTGGGAAGATTAAAGGCACATTCTATTCTATCCTACTCTGTTACCATCTCAACGCAAAACATGCTGGTAATGTTAACTTTACTGCACTGCACTGATAACAGCAGTTCTAATATAAACAAGAGATGTTACCAGCACTAGACCACATGTCAGAGCTCAAAGTTGGAAACAATCATCCAAATACATGGCTAGCCCACTGGCAAAAATGGATCGCTGTGGACTGTAGAGCACTCTCTTCTATGTGGTAGAGGATCAGGGCAGTTGCATTTGATTGATTCAGCTGATGAGAATTACAAGGTACCATCCAGAAAGACAATTTTGTCAAAGCACATCCAGGAGCTAGATGAGGAAAAAAGGGACGTATAACAGGTCATGTTGAAGAGACCCAGATATATTTTATGCACTCATCATCAGTATTTGTCTGTGTTGGAGACATTTGAAAAATGAAACAAGATTTTTAAGTTTAAGGTAATTTACATTGATTCATCAATATATACATCAAACAAACATTTATTTTATCTTGTTTCAAATATTGAAACAGGTTGCTAAAGAGCATATAGAATCCTAGTTTAGATAATACTTCATATTTTGCATTCATCTTGATTTAGGGATAGTCATTACTTTTCCTTCCATAGCTATTGGAACTATTTTTCAAAGCTTTTAATGTAAAAAGTATGTTTTACAGCAGTATGTTTATTCAAGGATGTACGTTAAATTTAATGTTGTTTTGTGTTTGGGGGTTTTCTGGCCTAGGTCGTTGGAGCAATCTTTTTAAGCTTCCCTATAACTGGATTGGAACAGGCCATGTGGTTTATAACGGTGCCTTCTACTACAACAGAGCTTTCACCAAGAACATCATCAAGTACGATCTGAGAATGCGCTATGTGGCAGCATGGACACTACTGCATGACGTGGTGTACGAGGACACCACCCCCTGGAAGTGGCGCGGTCACTCCGACATTGATTTTGCAGTGGATGAAAGCGGGCTCTGGGTAATCTACCCCTCCATGGACTATGACTACAGTCAGCAAGAGGTCATTGTCATTAGTAGACTGGATCCTGGAGACCTCTCCTTGAAAAAAGAAACAACCTGGAGGACGGGTCTCAAGAGGAACTCCTACGGCAATTGCTTCATCATTTGTGGTATTTTGTATGCTGTGAATGTGTACAACCAGAAAGAGGGGGAGGTGCACTATGCCTATGACACCCACACCAACACGGAAGCCATCCCACGCTTGCCATTCAGTAATGAGTACTCATTTACCACCCAGATTGACTACAACCCCAAGGAGAAGGTCTTATACGCCTGGGACAATGGCAACCAGGTAACATATCAGGTAAACTTCCTTGAACAATGAGATCAGGTACTACTTCTACAAATAAATAAAGCTCACTGAAGGCTTACCAGTATGACACCGACTTAAAAATATGCTCCATAATTTACTCCCTTAAGGCAGGCATGGTGGACTAATCAAGACAAAGGATAAACCTACTCCAGTTTTCTGCTGTCAATGTATTTTATTCAAACCCCTGACCTCACATATTCTCGTCAATGCAAAACCGAGCGCTAGATGTGGGCTGGCACTGGTTTCTAATTGAAATTTGCTCAATTCCTAACCATTTGACAAATAATTTGCTGTTCATTGAATTTGAGAGCCATCACATAGTTTCTTAGCATGTGTTAATCCTTACTTTGGAAGCCCATGCTAGCTGCCAAAAGAAAGATTTTCCATCACATTTGAGGTATTTGCCCTCATTTCCATGACATCACAGTTTTTTCGTTCCAGGAACAGAATATGTGCTACTGTCAAACTGTATAGCAATAGCCCTGAATTTGCCTTCACATCTACGTTGGTGGAAAAGAAGTAACAATGTACTTAAACTACATGCCTCAAACATACATTATACTGAGAAAGGTCTGTTCAATATGACTACTACATGGATAGATATTGGGGGAAGTGATCAAGCATGTTGAGTTGAAAACAGGTAAAGATAATGTAGATACATGTTCATTAATGCCTGCAGGCTAGCGAACTGGTTAATAGATAGAATAGTTTAAAGATAAACAGTATCATAGCACCTATATAGCCTGTGAGAAAACTTGAATTGAAGATTTATCATTTAGTGCCATTTTGGCAGTTTGAACCCCAAAAGAGAGTGAAGCCTAGAAGGGAGGAGGTATGGTTTAGCAGGATGAACAAAACTAAGAAGCATAGGAGGTAAACCAAGTAAAATCATGCACGCATATTAACTTTTACACCATTCTAAAAGTTATTTTAGAATCATTTGATGCACTGTACAGCAGTAAGCAAGATGCCAACAAACAAATCTTGGCAAACAAAAATCTGTTCTCTCCAAAGTTTTTTTTAAAAGTTTAGGCCATGTCGCCCCCCCTCAAATTCAGTTTGACTTCTAATCAAAGTAAGATATTTTGGACCGTGCTGGTTTAATATCAGGATATGAAGATTGTCCAAAGGCTATAGAAGAACATAAAGGTGCAACACCACTGAGTTTTTTTCCTTTTTTTTTAATTGAAGATGATTACCACTGATATGAAGTGTACAAACAGGATGGTATTTAAAAGATGAACAAGTACAGTGGCATGTAGTTCATTACATTTTACAACTTGCCTGTTCATGTGCTTTGGTTGGTTGTAGGTTTGGTTGAAGGTTTTAGGTTGTTTTTTTGTATACCGTATTAAACCCTTGTGGGGAAATTCGTTCTCTGCATTTAACCCATCATGGATGAACCATGAGCATTGCCTCCAATGTTAAAGCCCACTGTAAATTTAAAGTTAACCGAGGGAGACCAGACTTGTAGCTGTTGCAATTTGGTTCAGACAATGCCAGGCCAATCATGCAAGTGCATAATGAATATTTAAACTTCAGCACTCATGGATTTCATTGTATCACTTAGATGTCATTTAAGGCAAAACATATAGCATACATGTATAGTTAAAGAAATGTACCTCGATGCACCAAAAGAGGAGGGCCGAGTCATTTAGATAATTTTGCCTCTAAAGAAAGTGTCTTTGCTAAATTTGCTCTATTATGTTGTACCAATGCAAAGCTACTAATCTCTCATACCAGATTTTAGTATTTTCCTTTGAATTGGTTTTAAAACGTTTTAACACAAGTGGCAGAATTTAGCCCCACCCCCAAGAATTTAACACAGCTAGTAAGATTAAGTCTTCAAAGTAGTAGTCGTAGTTCTGAAAATTCTTTGCAAAGGTAGAATATTAGGTATTGACTCATTAGCCCATCAAATCCATCTCATCACCAAGCGCTTTGTTAAAAAATCTGTTGTTTTTAATATGATGCTTCCTGTCTCTTCACCATCAATGTTCTTTTGGCACAATGTATTGAATATAATATTAATAAAGAGGATTTTAAGCAAGTTTAAGTATGAGCTTTTTATATTTACCATATATTTTCAACAAAATAATATTTGTCAAGTCTGTACTTCTTTAAAGTGGAATGTATGAAAGTATGCAGCTTTTATTATCACTAGTATCACTTGCATAGCCCTTTGGCATTTGTAACAGTAAATGTTGTATATTATCAATTCAATGGTTAACAGCAAACATGACCAGTTACACTCCTACAGTCACTGTAAAACAGTAAATCAGTAGTAGGTACTGTAAACAATGAATGTTTATCACAATGATCAATTATGAAGGCTGCAAAAACCAGAATGGTTGGCTTTAAGAAACATGAATTCTTGTTGAAATCTTCTTGTCGTGGCAACTGGACTTGAATTTCTTCACTTGAGGACAAGAAGATTTCGACAAGAATTCACCATGACCTGGATGACAAAGAAACTCCACAGACATGTTAAGATACATGATGTAACTTATGTTCCTGTATTAAGACAGAACATAAAGCAAAAGTTTGGTGACAAGACATTTCAAAACACAAAATCTATCTAAAAATTACATGATGCTTGAGTGCAAAGAATTATCAGTATTGAGATTTAACACACCAGCATTGCAGAAGTGGATGATTAACTAGCGAATTGGATACAAACTCCATCAAAAAAAACAACCTAAAATTCTCGAGTCATTTGGAAAATTGCCTTCCAGACAGAGACTTTATTTTGTCAAACTCACATCGAAGACTAAGTAAATAAATCACTTGTCATCCCAGATGCAGATTCTGGAAACTGTTAAATTTCTTCTGATGACTTTCTCCATACGGTACGGAGTGGTTAGTGCTTTGGGCTCACAGCTTGAAGGACCTTGGTTCAATTAAGACTGAGGACCTTTCTGAGTGGGTTAGGATAGGTTCCAGCATCCCCCATGACCCTTAGTACGATAAGTGGTAGATAATGGAATGCATTTCTGTATACTTATTGTTTAAAAAGTAAGTATGGGATTTAATCAAGTGAAAATAAAAATAAAACTGACAAGAAGGACAGCAATAATAATTTGAGGTGGAGTTTTGATTGGCATTTAGTATGAACACTTCATTACATGATGATTCCTTGTTTTGATCTTGTGCAAATTCATAACATTACTGTGCCCTCTCAAATCAGAATGTGTTAAGTATAATCATAAGGACTATGAGGACTATATTGATGATACCAAAAAAATTGTTCAAGTCATCATAAAAAAGTCATGGAATTTAACACAAAACCTGAAAGCAGCTGTGTGTGTTAATGTGCTCTGAAATAAAAATTCCGTTACAAAAAATGTGTGGTGAATCTTGTAAATAAATCAAAAGCCAGCCAGCCAATGCAAAGGGGCAGCAGGGCCTGCCTTGCCTACATCTCTATTGGAGGAATGGCCTGTGACTCAGATCTTCTGATTTCTCCCATAAGCTGTTTAGTTCTGGGATAGGTCACTATGCTCTGTTCGATCTAATTTTCCCAAATATACTGGAAGAATCAGCCCTGGGTAATGGCATGATTTTTGGCTCAGCTTTTGAAAATCTCAGAGATATAACCATTTTATCAAATTCTGCGAGGAGGCACCAAAATAAAGTATGTGCTCAGTATTGGTACAACCACCACAGAAGGCACAAATGAATACTTGAGTAATTCAGCACCAATAGTTTCAAGATTCAATGTTTATTGTTCTATGTGAAATGTGGAGACATTTCTCCCTGGACAGTGAAATTCTTACTTTGCCATCCACAATGCATCCAGACATGTGAGATGAATAAGGTGTAAATTAGAGCACTGACTCACTGACTCTGTCAAACATTTCAACACACATTGTCACAATATGTGCAAACAAAATGCCAGGAAACTCCCCTTTAAATTATAACACGGTTAACTTTAACAACCCAAAATGTACATGTGTGTGTATATTATGATAAGACTGTTAGACAGGGTCAGTGCTCAAATTTACACCTTATTCATCTAAAATGTCATTATTGTTAGATATTGACATTTTAAGATAAATATATTTTTCTCAAGACAGCATGCCACTATTTAGTTAATATTTTCCAGCTTTTCTGGTGATGCCCCAAATGAAGGTTAATATCATTACCGATTTAATGATATTTCGAGGACTTTGATAAATGACTTATAATCATCATTGATTATTTGTTTTTACTAATGACTAATTCTAGCTCCATTCACTTCACAACAAATGATGCCCTATATGAAGATTTGAAAAGAACAGTTTGTAACACATGGTGCCCAGTGAGAGGCTCTGAATAGAACAATTTGTCACAATATCAATACATATCACCCCTAATGAACTCATTCATTCATTCATTTTAATTACTAATTGCTTTTTTTTTTTTTTTACTTCGAAAATTGTTTTTAGCTATGTCTCCCTTTTTGTTATTTCTCTCTTCTGCTACTTGCCAAGCAGATATGCAGCATGCTTTGTGGTTTTACATTCATTGTGCAAGTAATTGAGGAACTTTTAGACAGTAGATCATAAGTAGACCAGAATCACTTTAATTATTTACGTAGGTGGTGAGCCATCTAACCTTAACTAACACCTAACAGAAAGATAGGTTGTAGTTTGAGTCATTTTGCAGCTTTTAAGTCACAGGGAGCCTCAGCTGAGCATTAAGCAGCAAAACACACATTTAGCCACCAGTCAGGTAAGTATCCCATAACCAGTAAAATGGATCCCCTGACAGATCAGGTGGGTGGAGCCGAAGCTCCACAGGGGGCACTTGAACACAAAGGTGAGAGCAACACTCATCCATCTCCACCGTCTTGATGAGACGAGGAAGAAAAGGCCTGATGGCTATAGTCTGACCACTTGCCACTCAGCATTAGAAGACTTAGCTGACTATGCCAACAACCCCACTAGTTAGCCACCACGCACCATCGATGATCTGGTAGGTCAAATATTCCTGGTGTACCAGGGACATTCCAGTCTGCATGCCAAGAAGCAGGACAGCCGCAATGCTGATCTGGTAGCTCATAGCTCGGATCTGCAGGGCCAACTCTATGAGCATCAAACGCAGGTCGCCAGACTGCAGCGGGAGAACGCCAGCCTGGAAAAGGAAGAGTCAGGCTGACCTGCGCAACACGCAGAGGGATTTGGAATGCCTGTGTGCCAGAGCACACTCTGCCCTGATCGAAGTAGAACTGATGTGCTAAGAACTCCGACCCAGCAAGGTGAGTGACACCGCCGAGTTTGAGGAGGAGGAAGACAGATCCTCCAACGACGACATGCCTGAGTTGGAGACGACACATGGACCTCACACCTTGTTGTCAGACCAGACAACAACCGCCCAACGGATGAGGACCCTGTCATCCTGGGATGACAGAGCCCCACGCAGTAGGGCTGAGCCCTCCACAACCCTCAGTCACACCCCCTTTGATGCAACGGGAGGGGTACAATGCCCATGCCCAAAGAGGCATGGAGGACTCAGGGCTTTCCTCCGCCCGCGAGCGATATAAATCGCGAGGCTTATGCCCAAAGGGGGGGTACTATCCCCATGCCCAAAGGAGGACTCAGGGTACTATATCCACGACCAAAGAGGCTTGGGGGACTCAGAGCTTTCCTTAGCCCACGAGCAATATTCATCATGAGGCTTGCGCCCAAAGGGGGGTATTGTGCACTGTTCTACTCTCGCCTCTCAGGGGGCACCTTTTGTGGTGCGGTGAGTGGAGCTAGAATTAGTTATTAGTAATAACTAACAATTATCAATGATGGCTATTATTAATCAAAGTTTTTGGAATATCATTAACTCAGTAATGACATTAACCTTCGTTTGGGGCACTACCAGCAATGCTGGAAAATAATAACTAATGAGTGGAACACAGTCTCAAGGAGAAGGTTTTTATCTAAAAATGTCAATATTTAACAATCGTGATATTTTTAGATCAGGGGTGTCAACCTCAAATACACAGTGGGCCAAAATTTAAAAATCGGTTCAAGTCAAGGGCCAGAGTGGTTCAATGTTTATTGGAAAACACACTTAAATGAACACATTACACACATTGACCCTGAAACTAACAAAGCTTTTAAATTATTGCCTGTGAAAACAATATTAAACTTAAAATGTATTAAAAATACGTTGCAACCATTTCTTATGGCTCTATCTGCAGCATTTCCAGGGTCATTTCTAATGAAAACATGTTTCCACAGCCAAAAAAGAATTTCCTTTCAAGTAAAATCCAACATGCATTTTTTCCGAATTTTTGACGACACCTTTCCATGCGTCACATATCGACGCATTAGGCACCCCTTTCTTGTTGGGTGTCGCGTCAGTGGAGGAACAAGATTCCTCATTTAGAACACAAACATGTGCAAAAGACTAACTCGGAAATACAAGCGCTGACGTAGACATGACGCCCCAGGTCCGTCAAAAAATGACGAGAAAGGGGTTCCTCATGCATCGGTATGTGACGCGATAGGACGCCTTAAACATTCGTCAGGCGGTTGACGCTTTAGGATGAGAATGGGCTGCTATAAGCAGCTTTCCTGAATAATATCCTGAGTAATTCCTTGCGCATTTTCTCCCAGATCCTGGCCACCGCTCCACTTTATTAATCGCACATCGCGGGCGCTCAATCTGTTGTCAGTGCCACAAATGTATCCCGAGGCAGGCCCATTTAATTTACGCTTCCACATACCGCTTCAAATATATCCTTTCCTGTAGTAGTGCCATGCATTGATCTTAACCCCAATAGGTCCTCTGAATACTCCACGGATAGAAATCGACAGATGCGCAGTATCAGAAGTGTCGCTGCTTTTTCCGCGAACGTATATTCTGCCTCTCACCTATCTGAAACACCCTGTTTTCAAAATCCACCTTTCGTTCAGCCATTTTTGGAGGAGAGGGGTAGTTGACAGTTGACAACAGTTGACTCAGCAAGGCCAGCTGATGAGCGGGTGGGGCTCGCGCTTGCTAGCACTCCACTGACCAGCCACAGTACTCGTAGTGCTTGTGGGACTTGTAGTATTAACGGTGCTCGGAACATATCGGCGGGCCAACTCTAATAGTCATTAAATATTATCCTGCGGCCAAAGGTAATACCAATGCGGGCTGGATTTGTGTTTTTATCTAAATAAGGTGTAGATTTGAGCCCTGAACCACAATATGCGCACATAAAATACCAGGAAACTCCCCCTTTCAAAATATAATAAGTTTATTTAAAAGCCCAAAATGTGTGTGTGTGTGTGTGTGTGTGTGTGTGTGTGTGTGTGGAATTTCAACAGTCTTTTTTAACCCAGATGTACATCACAATCATGTTTGAGTGTTGACCACATTACATAACTGTCTATTCTGTTCATTCAAAAAAGTGAAAGTGTGTTGCTCGGTGAGGAATAATTGATGGCGGAGCCTTGGAGTCATGGATGAGTTCAACTTTA
>CAAKHD010004573.1:0-31946 GCA_901007705.1 Fistularia tabacaria
TAACATATTTAAACTCAGGGGCGCCGCAATTGTCATTCCACTAGTGTCAAATTTCACTCGGTACGGTATATTTGGTAACGATGCCACATTTTGAGGCTTTTGGGTGGAATTATCATTTTAAGGGAGACAAAGGGAATGATGCTGGTCTATACTCTAATCCAACTCAAAGCTTTTCAATGGACAATAACAGAAAAAAGGAGTGGGTAACTGCTTGTGGACACAAACAGCTTTGTAAGGATCTGTACTCTCGTCGCTTCTCTCTGGATAGATTGGATGTATTTAGCTGAGCGAAGCTGCCAAAAGAGCTCACAGGTGCCACTAGTTCAAAATGGACACTGAAGCCAAATGCCTTGCCTACAGTTTTCTTTCACAAGCATACGTCCTCGGCGGGACTGAGGCCCGCTCGAAAGAAAAGCCACAGGCAGGAGATGCAGGATGCTCTCCTGCAAGGATGTCAACAACCCACTACTGCAGAAGTTGCATTTGATGACGAAAGACTGGTATGATCACTGAGGAAACTGACGACAAATCAGCCGGTCAGTAAACACAGCAGTCCATAAGTCTACAGTGATGACAGAAAGTGGAGCTTCTTACAACAGACGCTGTCTCTCTTAGCACAGCAACACAATTGATGCACGCACACAAACGACTTTGGCCAACGCTTTCCTCTTTGCGTCTTTGTTCATCTTCATTTTGAAGCTCATTTGGACTTTTCTCTTCAGTTTTATCCTCCTTGCTCACATTTCTCTCAGATTTAATGGGAAGGCTTGCACAGATTACATATTTTTGCACCGTTTGGTAAAAGAGTAAGACCCAGCCCAGGCCAACACTGTGACATCACAACCGAGGCAGTAAACAACAACAACGACGTAAACAACATTGGTGGCCTATGATTGAATTTTTTTTTTTTACATTTTAAACAAACAAAGATATGTTAAGAGATTTTATTATTGTTTCATAGAAACAATATCTGGTACAAACATCGTTCAAATAGGACAATAAGGTTTTGGAAACAGGGGATCCCTTTAAGAGCTGTATTTACAGTGGAGAACTCCATTTTCCAGACTTCATCATTCGTTTTGAGTTTTTTTCTGTCAAATATGTCCATTTCAGGCTCCGGTACAGTCTTATATGTATGTATGTATGTATGTATGTATGTATGTATGTATGTATGTATGTATGTATGTATGTATGTATGTATGTATGTATGCGTGTATGCATGTATGTATCAAAGTCAAAGCAAGCTGTATTGTCAATTTCCCCACATTTGTCGGACTGACAGAGGAATTGAGAAATGTGGAATTGAGAAGATGTATGTATGTATGTATGTATGTATGTATGTATGTATGTATGTATGTATGTATGTATGTATGTATGTATGTATGTATGTATGTATGTATGTATGTATGTATGTATGTATGAATGTATGTATGTATGAGTGCTTCTTCTTCATGGCAGATTATTGTGCCAAATTAATGATTACATGCCTGAAACATGGAAAACTTACCATCATACTCCTGTATTCATCCTCAAACATGTCTAGGAAGATTTCCTCGCCCTGAAAAGACAAAAGTCGAGGGTAATTGATATGGGAAAGTACAATATCCGGAGAAACATAATTTCATGGGTTTAACACAGATGAAGTGTTCCCTCTTTGTAAAAAATATTAGCAATTCATTGGCCAGATTCCTTTACACTCTAAGATCTGTGTTCTAATCTATTTATATGCAGCGTATGTAAAACTGTAATATTTAAAGCACTGATTCTAGCATCCTCTTTAACGATTGTCTATGTTGTTCTAATACAAAATATATTCAGATTGAGAATGTGCACCTCATGTAAATTTACACTTGCTCGCACTAATGGTCAGGATAATATAACTTCATATACTTTAAAATTGTTTTTGTTTTCCCTGGCTCCTTCAATAAATCCTGAAAGGTATCTTTACCTCTCTTTAACTGATGAACCTCTATTTTATGACAATAATAGCATAAATCAGGGTAAAACATTTTTTGCCCTCAACAAAAAGAGGAAGACTCCAGCAACCCAGTCTTGCCAAGCCAATGCAGTGATGACTCAATTGGACTCAATGGTGGAGTGAGATCAAGGTATTATTTGGGTTAAAAGAAAATCTTCTATAGAAATGCTGATATCTAAGGAAAAGTATACATATGGGAATGCAAAACACGGACATTACAGATGTATCCATCTACACTTAAGATAATTCGAATGGTTATCAAAGGGCAACTCTCAAATTAGAGCTTATATTGTGCATTTGGGTGATATTGAGCCACACAGTCCCCTATAAACATAAAATAAAAGTGACTAAAACTTGAAAGTTAGCTCTTTCAGATATCTGCAAATACAATACAGTTGCTGCAAGCAGGGACAGTATTATCCAGGAGAACAAACAATTTATCTAAAACTTAAAAAAGGTACCAATGAACTAAATGATTGGGATTTTGTGTTTTATTTTTACATTATTGCGTTATATAGCAATATATTGTCTTCCAGGCCACATACAAATACATGATGAAAGCTGTATATTATCCTAACAGAACATGAAAAAACAAAGAAATGAAGAACGAATGCCATCTCCAGTATTTTTTGCATATCCACTGGTATATTTCACAGCCTGCAAGGCCAGGTGGCTCCGCTAATCAATCAAAAAAAAATTAAATTTATGAAATAAACACTGGAATAAGTGTTTGGCCCTCTGGCCCAGTGATTTTACAGTAATGTCCCAACGATTTTGCATAAACTCAAACATCCTGTCCCAATATTTTTCCAAACGCTCTCTCAGTTTCAAGATTCATCTCAACACTGACTGCTTCGTCAGCCCGTATTCAATAAGCTTCCAGGACACCAACCAAATTCACACAAAATGAAAACAGAAGCAAATTTAAAAAAGAAATCAAATAAGGCTTCCTGAGTCTAACATATGGTGCCCGTCAGACACAGAGCCTAGTCACATTTGTTCAGAACTCGTGTATCGGGACATTCTATGGCACAGCGCTGGCTTCAAAATTATATGGCAAAATATCCTAAATTCATTTCCACACCTGCTTCATAAAGGCCATAAAGAATATCTTAAAACCAGAATATTTACTGAAAAGTTCTATACTTTTTCAGTTATTCCAAAATGTCCAAACTGTGTACAATCCAGACTCATTACATGTAAACAAAAACATTTCAAGCATTTAATTCTGTTACTTACAGTCTAATAACTCAAAGTAAAATAACGTACTTAATGAGGTGTACGGCATTATTAAACTTTAAAAAGGCGTATGTGCAACAAATCTGAAATATTTGAAAAGTTTCATATTTGAAATAACATGATAGAAAAACATTTCCCATGACAATCAACTTTTTTTTTGCATACACCTATACAATGCAGGTGACAGCGAATCTTGAAGAGTCACCAATACATTTAGAATAATATAACTTGGCTTCACTCTGACTAATGTTTGTTTTAAGCACATATCAGAGTCCTGGACTGAGGAGTACCAGATGCTTATGTTTACAATGCGTTCGAGCACCACGTGTTGGAGACAGAATGTGAAATTTGCTTTCTTCTAATATACTAGGCTGAAAACTGAAAAGCTTTGCAGTTTAATAGTCAGGCTCAAAACCTAGAGAGTGAAATAATGTCATCTTCTTTAGGCTGAGAAAATGTTACCATAACACGATAAAAGCTCTAGATCTTTCAGCGTGATCAATAAAACCGGAGAAACAAATTGAGAAGAGAAGTTGTCTCCAGGGCTCTCACTTTGTAAGTGACTGGGCCATAATAATAACACCAGTAATAATGAAAAAACAATAATTGGTGTCAATTCCTCTCAGTTTCAAAAAGGTTGCACTGCAACTATGCAATAGTTGTAACTATGTAAAAATAAATTCTGTCTCTGTCTATGCATAAGTGAAGCAATCGATTGGCCTTTGTTACTACCTAACACACAGCATGAATGTTTCCAGACAGAAACTTTTTTTTTTTTCATTCTATGCTTTCCAACTTCTTTTAATCATGGTTCATTAGCATTTGGGCTAAAGCAACTTGTGAATATGTGGTTTTCAGTTAATTACATCCCTCAAAGCTCTCTGCCCCAAAAGTTTTTATTTCTACTTGGTGCATTGTATTGCATAAATGTCATGCTTAGTATGCGTGACATGTATGCAATTTATGTAAAGGAAAAGAAGATCAAAACCATAATCAAATGTATTTATATATTTCAATATGTAGATCAGAGAAAAGTACTTCAGAATACTTGGATGTGAATTGTCAACTCAAGTGTTTAACTGTGCACTACCTTGTAGAATTGCCGTAACAAGTGAAGACTTTCTTCTCTTGCTCCCTGCAAACATGAAATAATTAGCATGATATAATAAGCTAACATTAATATCACATTGAAAGAGAATGCACATATCGAAAGGCAGAGCATAATTACTTAAACCAAAAAGTAACACTGAAACACCCTGAATGATGCATGATTATCAACTGTTTTAATTTCATGAAGGAATTTCTCTTTGACTTAAATTTGTAAAATGTACAATTTTCAATATATGGTTTCTTCTGAAGCCAAACAATGCTTTTATTATGTCAGGAATCACTCAAATGTAATTAATCTATAAATTAAATTAATTAATTAAAAAAAGAAAATGCATATGGCTCCTTTTCACACTGAATATCTCTATTCATATTGAAAAATATGTATTACTTTGTATTTATATATAGTTGTATATTTCTTACGACTAAATCCATCAAGGGCCTTGAGTTGAAAGATAATATAGAAAACAATTTCCAGTAGTGAATAATTATAACAAAAATAATAACTATTCGCACTTGTCGGCTTTAATACGTCATTGCCATATTCGACCTAACCTCATCGTCAGTGACACATGTAAACTCCTGGTCACTTTAAAAATCTTTCATGTTAATTACCTTTTCTACTAACAAAGGTCGCCATTATTTACCTGCGGAAGGCATTCTGGGATAACATAAATTGGTTGCGCTCAAGACAAGAAGTAGGAGACGACGATGAGGCAAAGGTAAATGTGAGTTGGTTTTGTGACTAGATTTTCTTTTAAAATTAAAAAGTGGATGTAAAAGGGAAAGGAAAAATATTTTAACGTTTTGGAATTTCATGAATTTCTGCATAAATTGATCTTGATCACCTCTTCGAGCCAATTGTTTTGACAAATATAATATGCCTCAAATAACGACACAAAAAATTCTGATCCTCATGAATTTATAGAACATTCAACATTCAAAACTACAGTGGGAAAAGTGAATACTTGGTATTAATGACATGTTGACACTCCCTTGGGCAGCAATAACAATAATATTAGGCACTCCATGTAGTGAAGGATCAGACCTACACATCGTTCAGGAGCCTATTCTTCCTTGCAGAGCTGCTCCAGCCCTGTCATTCTTTGGATATCTCACGTGTATAGCTCTCTTCCAGTCATACCATTAGATCTTGGGGTGGTTTGGGGGTTTTGGGGTCTTGGCTACGACGAGGCCACTTCGAAAAGGCTCAATTCTGTTCTGGACTTGCTCATGTGTTTTGGGTCTTTATCCTGTTGCATTCTTCAACATTTACAAAGTTTCAGTGGCTGTAAAGACATTCTCACATTATCCTGAATATTGACTCCCCCCGGCTCTGCGCCTGCATGTTATAGTTCAACCAAAGAGGATAGCCCCCCCCTCGCCTTCGGGTCGGGGACGTGGGGGTGGGTTCTGACTGTTGTGTGTGCCTATGCACCTAACAGTAGTTTAGACTATCCACCCTTTTTGGGGTCTCCAGAGGGGCTGCGAGAGGGCACTGCTGTTGGGGACTCCCTTATCTTACTGGGGAACTTCAACTCTCACGTCGGCAGTGACAGCGAGACCTGGAAAGGCATGATTGCTCTTCATGGACCGCCCATAACAAACATGGAAGATGGATGATGGATGAATGGTTGGATAAACTAGATTAGCAACTATCCCAAAGTGTCTCCATTTGTAGATAGTTTGCGGATCTATAGACCGGTGATTTTTTTAATCCTTCAAAGCTTTATATAAATCAACAAAATTCTTGATCATATATCCCCTATTTTTTTTTTGGCATGGCTCACATAAGAATATTCTTGTGAATAGCAAACTCCAGAAGTTTGACTGATTTTGATCTGTCAAAGCAGCTCTTAAATATAAGCATTAAATATAATTTATTACCTAACATACTTTTTCCGCTCACAATATGAGATTTTCTGATACATCTTAATCGTCCTTCTTTCAGCTGTTTCCTTTGGGGATCGCTACGGTGAATGAACTTCCTCCATCTAACTGTATTCTCTATCCTGTTCTCTCACAGACTGACTTCATGTCCTCTTTCAGTAGCTCAATAAATCTCATCTTTGGTCTTTCTGTGTAAATGTGTATGTATATTTGCGTATGTGTATATTGTGTATATATATATTTATGTAGGTATGGGTATGTGTGTAAAAATGTATGTATACGTGTGTGTGGAATGTATGGTGACTTATGCGCATATGCATATGTGTTTGCACTGTCATATGTGTGTATTTATCTTTCCTGTTTTGTTTTTTTTTTTCCTCTAATGTTGCTGCTGCAACACCTGAATTTCCCCTATGGGGATCAATGAAGTATTATCTTATCTTATCTTTCTCTTGGCCCCCTGCCTTGCAGTTCCAACCTAAGTATATTTCTACCAATATACTAACTGTACCTGTACACGCCAACAACATCTCACTATGGCCTCTCTGACATTATATCCAAAAAATCTAATATGTGCTCTCCCTCTCATGGACTGATCTATCCATCCTTGTCACTCACAAAGAGAACCTCAACATCTTCATCTCAACTATCTCCAGCTCTGCTTCTTTTCCTCAATGACACTGTCTCTAAACCATAGAGCATTGCTGATCTCACCATGGTCTTGTACACCTTTCCCTTCATTCTGGATGACACTCTTATCACAAGTTACCCCTGACATTTTTCTCCAGCCATTAAATCCTGCGTGAATGCATTTCTTCAGGTTTGTGGCCCCAAAGCACTTAAAATCCTCCACTCTGTGTCATCACACTTTGTAGCTCCACGGTTCCACTTGAGTCCCTGTAATTAACACACGTGCATTGTGTCTTCCTGTGGCTATCTTTCATTCCTCTCCTTTCCAGGGTATACCTCCACCTGCTCCCTGCTCTCAGGAAACGTCACAATGTCATTTGCCAACATCATGGTCCATGGAGAGTTCTGTCTAACCTCATCTGTCAGCCTGCCCATCACAGCTACAAACAAGAAGGGGCTTGTCGTTCTTCATGCGCCCAGGCTCAAATTCAAATGGCTGAACTGCACTGAGACATTGAGCCAGTGCACTGCTACATGGGGAAACCATTTGATGACATTAATCAGATTATATTGCGATGTAAAAAACAATGATGCTGTAAGTGTGAACTGAATTTTTTGAATTTTATAAAAATCAAACAGTCTGGAGTATTTTTTTATGCCCAGGTTTTTATTACTAAAGCAGAATTGTATCAAATGAGGTCCACAACCGGCTGTTCCCTTTACACTAGGAATTTGCTTTCAATGATCTGAAAACATGGATTACCCAGCCTTGAATTATGCGTTCAAGCCGATAGCGATGATGTTGGGGACATTTTCTCAGCACATTTTTGGCCCCTTAATGCCAAAGCCTACAAGAGTAATGTTGCTAAGCATGCCCATATCTTTTAGACCACAATCCTGAAGGGATCTATAGCATCTACTTCCAGTCAGAGTTGTCATATTACTCTAATGTTGTCAGACAAACAGTACTCAAAAGCTGATCTGCCAACACTCTTTCTTTCAAATGAGAAATAATAATAGTCCTTTTCTGTATAGGAAGGGTGGTGATGCTTTGGGAGAAGGATTGGGAGCAGAAACAGAAGAACATGGAGCATGTCTTTTCTCTCCATGTAACCACTGAAATTCTTTGTTTTGATATAATATAAGAGGATCTGTATGATAGATTAAGATGCTGATAGGGTGGTTATATGCAATAATGAAATATAAATGCTTGTGAGCTTTACCTCCAGGCAGGCCAGGTGAACATCTTTGATTAAACAGTGGCTTCTGAACAACACAGACAGTTTTAATAAAAGGCAGCTTAACTCCAGAGTTGCAAGGCGTACTTTTCCATCTATGCACAAACAGAGAAAAATGAGAATTACCAAAACAAAGCACAATGGATTTAAAGCTTGATATCTAAGATGTCATTAGGAAATACCTATAGCTGGCCGCTTTTTACAGACAGTCCAAATTAGTACAGTAGATGTTGACTTTAAAAGGAATTTTTATTGCTTTTGCTTTTTTGCGCTAACTTAACGTTTTACTTCCTCAAACTTTTACCAAAAGTTCATTGAATAATGGCCTGACAATCAACCTTACAGAAGATAACCTTTTTAGCCTCTTAATAAACATGCGTAGCAAACCTGATTTTAAAAGTTACAGTTGCAAGTTCTTTTAAAGACTGTTTTCCTGACATTATACACCTGAAAACAAAGTCCTGAGGATGAGTGCCTGTTTGCATGTATTCTCTTAAATTCTGTTTACACCTCAGTATCATCATGCACTGTACTTAATTTCAGATTTCCTCCCCTCTGCTGACCTTAAGTCTTTTACAGTGCATTCCTAGTCAATCTTGCACTCAGAAACACACATTCACACATTTGTTGACAGAGAAAGCAGTTAAAGGTGCCAACAACTTCCAAATGTAAATGTACAGGCTCGATGTCTTGCTTGGCCCCTCTTTGACGCAAGCCACCCTGCAGCGACTAGACAGACATTGCGATGGTCTATAGTGAGCCAATCCAATAATGAGTTCCATATGAAGTGATCCAGTTACCTGGCTGTGCTGCCTGGCTCATTACTCTGATCAATCTCTCGACAAGTACCAAACAATAAGAGGTCCTCTCCCTGTCTGGAACTGGCAGCTGCAGCCGTTCCAGTAGAGTAGAATTTATACCTGCAGAAAGGAGAAGCTTATGTTTTCAGCAATCTGTTAAACTGCAACAAAATACATATTATATATTTTTTTTTTATGTACGTGTTGATAATCAATCAATATATTTTGATCAAACATATAGTATACATTTGAAATAGTGAAGAGAAATGCAGACCTTGGCTGTGTGAGACAGTGTAAAGCAGGCAGAGGACAAACAGGGCGTGATAGTCATCAACAGTGCAGTCCAGAGCACTGTACACCATATCTAAGAACGGCCTGCATGGCAAAGCAGAAAGAATAATGGCTCACATGAAGAGTAATTTTCATTGTTTATCTTCTTCCAACTTGAAGACTTTCGATATTATTTAACCCATTAAGATACATACCTTCTCCTTTGTGTAAGTGTACGGGTGGCTGCTGCGGTTTTCTCCTCATCAGTAATGTTCTGCTCTGTCAGTTCTGACATCTTACATTTTTCCATCACCACCATCTCTATCTCTGTGCACAGAGGTACTTTGTATTTAGACAGACACATGTTATTAGAGGGCCATTGCAAAGTTTAAATCCATACTACCAATATTGGGCAGAAATCAGGACAGTGAACCTATACTACATGTGTGTCTAACTTCTGATTATGGTATGCTGGAAAAAATAACATCTGCCGGTAGATTATATATGAGCTGCTTTTTTCAACATTTCAACCTGACAATGAAATTTTGATGGATTTAATAATGAAGGCCCACGGGGACACAAGCCAGTGTTCTCCTTGAGACAGATAAATGTAGAGGGTTGAGTTAGGAAGGGCATCTGACTGTGAACCTGTGCCAAACTAATTATGCAAATATACCTTATAAATTCCACACCAGATCGGTTCAAGGCCCCAGTTAAAATGACCACCATCTGTGCTTAAAACTAACAGGGCGTCATTGGAAAATAGGCTACTGTGGGTTCAAAGGAGAGGAGGAAGGCATACTCGTAAACAGAGAGAGAAGAGGAAAGACAAGAGGCTAGGACTGAGTGTGGGGACTTTGAAAGTTGGGACGATGAGAGGAAGAGCAAGAGAGTTGGTTGAAATGATGCAGAGGAGGAAGTTGGATATACTGTGCGTCCAGGAGACCAGATGGAAAGGTAGCAAGGCTAGATGCTTAGGAACAAAATTTAAGTTGTTTTATCGTGAAATTGACGGGAAGAGGAATGAACTCAAGAGTTATCTTGAAGAGGGAGTTTATTAGGAATGCTCTGGAGGTAAAGCAGGTGGAGTGATGAGTCTGAGGTAAGTATGAAGGGGTAATGCTCTATCTTGGTAGTTATGCCCAATAGTTAGGATGTGAGTTACATGAAGTGATAAACATTTTCCCCAGGGGTGAGACAGTGGTAATTGCTGCACTCTTTAGTGGACCGATAGGCAAGAGAGATAATGAGGAAGGGATGGGCAAGTATGGTAACCAGGATAGGAACACAGAGGGGGAGATGGTGGAAGGCTTTGCAAAAAGGATTGAAATGGCTTTTGTGAATACTTTCTTCCAGAAGAGGCAGGGACAAAGGGTAACTTAAAAGAACAGAGGCAGGAGCACACAGGTGGACAATATCTGGTATAGATTATGTGATGAAGGAGAAGGAGATTGCAAAGCAGTGGTGGGTGAGAGTGTAGTCAGACAGAACAGGATGGTGGTATGTAGGACAACGATGGTAACAAGGAGGATGAAGAGGAAAAAGGCAGAGCAGAGGACTAAGTGGTGCAAACTGAAAAGGGAGGAGTGTTCTGTGGTTTTCAGTGAACAGTTGAGACAGGCCTTGGCTGGTCAGGAAGAGGTTCCAAATGGCTGAAAAACTGCAGCTAATGTAATGAGGGAGACAGGTAGGAGAGTACCTGGTGTTTCATCTGGAAGGAAAATAGATAAGGAGACTTGGTGATGGAAGGAGGAAATGCACGAGTATATATAGAGAAAGCGGTTAGCATACGAAGAAAGTGGGACACTGAGGGGATGAAGAGAGTGGACATGAATACATGGAGATGTAGGGCAAGCTAAAGGTGGAGGTGGCAAAGGCCCAACAATGATCTAATATCTGGGCTGGACAGTAGGCAGGGCAAGACAGATTTACACTGGTTTCTCAAAACAGACTTTGAGATTGGACGGACATGCAGCGGGTTAGGGTAGGAAGTGATGGGAATGTGGAAAGGGTACTTTGAAGTGTTGATGAATGATAAAAATGAAGGCGGAAGAAGAGTAGAAGAGTTGACCATTGTGGACCGGGAAGTCACAGAAATTAGTAAAGGAAAAGAGGAAAGGGGATTGAAGAGGAAAGAGTGGAAAGGCAGATGGTCCGGATGATATACCTGTGGAGGTATGGAAGTGTCTCGGAGAGGTGGCACTTTTAAGTAGATCATTCAATAGGATCTGCAAGAGTGAGAGGATGCTTGGGAAATGGAGTAGAGTGCTGGTGCCAATTTGTAAGGGAGATGTGCAGAGTTGTGGTAAGTACAGAGCAGTGAAGTTGATGAGCCTTTCAATTACATTATAGTAAAGGATTGTGGAAGCTAGACTGAGCGAGCATTTGTGAAAAGCAGCATAGTTTACTGCTAAGAAAAAGTACAATAGATGAAGTAATTGCTTTGAGAATGTTGATAGAGAGATACAAAGAAGGTCAGATGGAGTATGCAGAGGACAGGGTTGGATGGAGGCAGATGATCTCTGTGGCAACCTCTGAAGGGAAAAGCCAAAAAAAAGAAGATGCTTTTGATGCATTTAACGCTCTGTGGGTGTATGTATGTGCGCGTACATATACACACACATGTGACAGTTTAAATAAAATTAACCTTTTTTGTGGCTCTCAATTTATGAAAACAACCACTTGATCGCCTTACCTGATATAAAGAAGCTACTTCTATACAGTCTATATTTGAGTTAATCCCGAATTAATAGAAATTGCAACCTGGCTCGCAATATAATCTCTTTTTAATCCGACACCAAAGACATATCATTAATCTCACATAAATTCATGAAACAAACTCTGATATCTTTGAGAGGTAAGAAAGTGCTCACACCTCCTGGCAGTCCAGAAAAAATAGCGGAGCTTTCTTCTTTACTCTTTAATTGTCAAAACACTGACATATGTGGTGAAACAGCATAGACAGCAAATCATTACTTCCAATAACTGTAAAGGTTTCAAATTTACTTTCGCCTCACTCATCCCTGTGAGAAAGCTAAAATGTAGAGGACTCATGCACTGCTATCAATCAAAAAAAGGCATGGAGTTTAAAAGTTTGAAGTTAGCATTAAAATACTTGATTTATTTTTTGGATGGTCATTTTCCACCTGAAATGCACCTATCTTATATCAAAACCATTTGTTCTCCAGTTGTCCAGGAGAACTTAATAACAGTCTGTTTAGTAAAAGTCAAGAAGGAGTCATTTCAGACAAGTAAGGTAGTTGCATTTTACCAAAAACAATTCAATAGGACAACATATGCATGCAAACAGAGCGACAGTGAGACACTGGCGGAGAGGTGAGGAGCACAAAATGAATGGTGCATCACTGCAAAAATGGAAAGCTGAGTGTTTCTGAAACTGTGTTGCATGTATGATGTGTAGAGTTTGTGGCAATAGATAATAAACAAAAAGGGGACTTCATCACCAAACTATAGAGAAATTATTAGATTCATCTGCCTTAATCTACAGGACCTTATTCATTCAACCTTAATACCGTGGAACAGTTTGCTTTGGAAAAAGCTATCATTACTTGTGACAGCAAAAAAGAAAATTCAGTGCTAGCAAGAAAACAAAATCATTATTTCATTGACATAAAAAAGGTTAAAAAAAAGGCTGTCCCTCTTACAGAGGATTTACTCTGTCATGCTTGCATATATGGACTGGTGTTGTGTTAGGTGTTAATCAGGTGGCATTATGTAAGACTACATCAGATGGGAGTAACGGAACACAAATTCAACCCTGTTCTGTGTTCAGTGAGTCTCACACTCACCTTCCGCCGTTTCCCAACTCGCTCTGCTTCCCTTAGAACTCCCTCCTCCTGCAACTACATCTGTACCTTTTCCCTTATCCCTTTCTTGGCCAGTTTCTCCTCCCCTGCTGCTGTCATCACAGCTTTCATTTCCCAAGACTCCACCACCACAGCCTCCTCCCCCAGCTCTTTCATTATCATCGTCCTCTCCCAGGTTTTTGTAGTTTGGCCTCTTTTGTGTCTTCTTGCGAATGCGGTGGTGGGACAGCTCTAGGGAGCGTTCCAGAGACTCTCGAGGTTTGGTGAAGCGACGTATGCCTCCTACGCCAACCTGCAAATGTTCCAGAAGGGGACAGGATAGTCATTCAAACAAGTGGACAATGCCTTAAAGCAAAAATCAAAGATTGAAAATTTTCCATGCTCTTGAACTTTTAACTTGATATTTGAATCAGTACACTTTTATACCCGTTTTAGCTTTTGCACCGGCTCTGTATCTATTGTCTAATTAATTTAAAGCTTTCTTGGCTGCTTTCCCATGTCATACTTCCAACATCTTGACTGCAATTGAGCCAGTATGAAGCCTGAGACCATTCGTTATTTTTTCCACAAATTGATGAGGCACTCCTCATACACATTGACCGTTTTTTGTGGCATATAACTCTATGTCTTTTTTGCTTTACCATTTGAACTGTTCTGTAAAAATGAGTGTGTCAAGGAAAAGAGTGAGAGTGAGTGCCGAGTGTTTAATAAGGATTGGACAACAGAATATTGTTGTCCACTGAAGTGTGATCAACAGCTGTATGCCTGATATGTTGCGTTTTTAAAAGAATACGATATCGGCCGTCACTTTGCCACGAAGCATGCTAACTATGCCCTTGAGCAGTCAACGCAATAATAGGCGGCCACAGCTCATTTCTTTCAAAGATAAGACGCGATTCAAGAGTCGAGTACAGAGTCAAGTTTTGTTCTGCCATTCAAATTAGTGAAGGCTAACAAGCCTTTCTCCGTAGGCGAGTTTTTGACAGAATGCATGATAGAGGCAGCAGGTCTCTTGTGGCCGGAGAGCAAGGGCAAATTAAAAAAAAAAAATCAGTTTATCATGCAGGACTATGACTCGCCATTTGGAACTGATTGATGAAGATATAGCAAATAAAAAAGGCAAAGTCCTTTAAGTTTTCTTCACTAGCGCTGGTTGAAAGTAACAACATAAAATACACTGGTCAGCTCCTTATCTAAATCCGAGGGATTAACGACAGTTTTTGACCATGGAGTCCCTGAAAGGAAGAATGCAGGAAGAGGACTTGTATAACCAGGTGTCTGAAGTCATCGAGAGAATGAAGCTACCTTGGAATAAACTTTCCACTGGGCTGTGGACATGTTTTCACACATGAATGAGCTGAACGTGAAGCTGCAGGGCAAAGATCAGTTCGTGCATGACATGTACACAAATGTTTTGAGCTTCAAATCCAGGTTGACTTTACTCTCCAGATAAATTTCAGAAAAATCCTTCGCAAATTTCCCCACAATGTTTTTTTAAGAAATTTTTTCCAATGGAGTGTGTCCGGTCCCGTCACAGGATCCTGAAACACCACCACGGGAGCTGCAATTGGAACTGATCGATCTTATGTCTGACTTTCAGTCACATAGAAAAGGAGAAAAGGATGCTGAAGGCATCTCCTTCCAGGCACCGGCGCATCAAGTTGTTGAAGGACTGAAAAAAGGCTAGCTAGGGCAACGCCTTTGATAATGGTGACTGTTAGGGCAGAGTATTCAGCCAAGCTCTCTATAACCTGCTCAAGTCCGTCACAGCCATCCAATTCAGAAATTGTCTGCAATATTTTCTGGTTCTATAATTGTGAGATTTGCATGACAGTGCTAGGCAAGCCAGGCTAACAAGTATCAGCGACCACCTCTCAGGTAAACAGCTTTGTGTGTGCCATATTCTAGAGCCCAAACAAGCCAAAAAGAAGATCAGCCATTGACATCAATGTCCTGCCCAGTTGGAATTGCAAATCCAAATTTATTTTTGAGCCCTTTTTTGGCGAGATGGGACAAAAAAATGAAAATTTAGGTTGGGTTACTCATTTTAGTTATGAGTCAAAATATGCAGCCATATTCTGAAAATAAAAAAGCACTTCTGCTAATCCATTTTAATTTTCAAATTTGACATTTCTTATTGAAATTTCATAACAATTTGCCGGCCTATGATTTGAAAATTAAATCTTTATTGCTGTTTGGTTTTTAATTTGGATTAAGTCACATGTAATGAAATTATGGGAAAGACTAGTGGAAACTAGATAGTGAAGAATTCAGCATTTGTGAGCAGCAGTATTGTTTCATGCCTAGAAGGAGCACTACAGATACAATATTTGCCAGTCTGGGTGGAAGAGGAATAGATAAGACTTGCGCAGGACATGCATGACATCTGTGAGACAGTGGTGAGGTGCGTTGTAGGTGTGACGGCGAAGTTCAAGGTGCAGGTGGGACTACATCAGCTCTGAGACCCTTTTTTTATGATGGTGACACATGAGGTTAGTGAGGAATCTCCATGGACTATGTTTGCAAATGATTTGGGATCTGTAGTGGGGGCAGGGACCAGGCGAAGAAAAATCTACAACAGTGGAGGTATGCCCTGGAAAGTCGGGGAATGAAGGCTACACAGAATACATGTATGAATGACAGAGACCAATGCGGGACTGTGAGGCTACAGGTATTGGAGGTAAAGGTGGAGGATTTTAAATACTTTGGGTCAATAATAATAATAATAATAATACAGGCTTTATTAAGCCCTGTGGGGAAATTCATTCCCTGCATTTCACCCATCATGGATGAGCCTTGAGCAGTTGGCCGCCTGGCCACCTAGCAGCGCAAGGGGAGCAGTTAGGGATTCAGTGTCTTGCTCAACAATACTTCGACAGGAGCCAGGAATTGAACCAGGAATGTTTAGTTCCGGGGACGACAGCACTACCTCCTGTGCCACGCATCAACCCCCCCTCATCAATAGTCCAGAGCAATGGAGAGTGTGCAAAAGAAGTGAGAAATGTGTGCAAGCAGGTTGGAAGGAGAAGTGTTGTGTAAAAGTGATGTATAATGTGGGATAAAAGCGCAAAAGACAATGAAAGGAAAGGTATACAAGATGGTGATGAGAACAGCAATGCTCTATGGTTAAGAGACAATGGAATTGAGGAAAAGACAGGAAACAGAGCTGGAGGTAGCAGAGATGAAGATATTGAGGTTCTATTTGAACTTGGAGGGATAGTGAATGTATAGATAGAAGGATATTGAGGTTGGAACTGCCAGGCAGGATGTCTAGAGGAAGACCAAAATGAAGATTTATGGATGTATTGAAAGAGGACATGAAGTTAGTTGGTGTGAGAGATAAGGACAGATACAGAGAATAGGGTAAGAATCTAACCCTATTCTCTTCCTACCCTGTTCAACTTCCTCCATCTAACCATTTGATGGAAGAAGTTGAATTGCTATGGTGACCCCTCAAGGCAGCAGTAAAAGAAAAAGAAGCATTTTATGAGAATTTAAATGTTAGTCTTTGTCTGAGATAATCTCCTCTAAATAACAGAAGCACTCATTTTTTTGTTCTTCTAGCAGCACCGAGTATAATAACACTGATGTTTGTGCTGTCTTGTTGAATCACTTTGCATGAAGGGCTCCAATTTCCGCAAAGAACTGTATGTCTATGTTGACCCTAAAACACAAACAGAATGCGTGTATAAGTGTTGCAACACTTGTTTTGGAATATGTTCAGGGAAGCAACTCACAATCGAAACAGATGCAGAGAAAATAAAGAAAGTCAGGAAGTATTACAATACAGCTGCCTCATAAGCACACATAGAAGATGAAATGCATCTGCGTTCTTCATCCTTAGAACATACGGCGATGTCTTAAAAGAGAAAAGCTATTGGACAGATATCGCTAACACGTGAGCCAGCTCTCAGTTGTCCATCATGGAACTAAATGATCCCCGTTTGTTATGTAATGTAATATACATTTTTCCCCATTCTCATTAACAGTGAAACAGGAAGGTGAAATGTTTAATTTCGCCATTTATAGCGAGAGGCTTCCAATCTTAGTTCCAAGCAAGATGCTTGCGGCACAATATAGGCAGGTGCTACTTCTGCCATGCCCTTAAATCTACCTTCAGGTCCAAAACAAATAAAGAGGATGGTTATATCATTACATCGCAATGTTTCATCACCATAAATAAACAATACTTGAATGTAAAGTATTTAGAATAGAATAGAATATTTCTTCGATCATCCCACAGTGGGGAGTTTTCAATTTTCACAGCAGAAAGTGGATAGTGCAGTCAAGGTAGTTGATCATGTGCAGCATTAAGATATATAAATATGGGAAAAACTACAAAAATATAAAATAAAATGAAATAAAAATAAAGAATATGAATTATAATCAGTATCAACATGTTCATAAATTGAATTTATGATCTAAAATTAAGACCATTATTTTCTGCAGCTTAATTTTAATCCAAATAATGATGAGAAACAATCTACTGCATACTACACACCACAAGAAATGGGCACAGCCCAAAACTCGAGGCAGTTACTTTTCCTACAATGAAACCCTGCCTTGCAACTTTTGAAATAGAAGTATTATTTGCATTTTCATCATCTAGCCTTCCGATTTGACAGGTATTAATCACCTCTCATTTCTTTATATATAATAACCATGAAAAAGCATTTATGTTTACTATAGGTAGTTTATTTTCAAGGATTTGAAATGGGATCATTTGGAAATCTCTCGTCGTGACTTATTCCAGATTCCTGATCAGGATTTTTTAGCATTATTAGATGTTGACTCTGGGTAAAGTGCAAAAAAAGTGCCCCAAAAAAAAATTAAAATCATTATATCCTATTGTGGGATGTGGATGTTTTCTTGCGGTGTTCAGAAAATATATTTGGATTTGTATACTATAGCTGGTATTATATGCATCAAAATAGGGGAAAATAATTATAGATCGTAGCCTACAGAGGGAGAGATGTTACAATGATCAGACACAGCCAAAGTTCTGTGAAATTGTTATGTATCCTCACAGGCCTTTAAGGTAACTATACAACACATAATTGGATATTCTTTGCTATTCTACATTTTCTAGCATTTGATGTATTAAGCTGTCTGCGAATTGAACAATTTAATTTCTGTTTACATTTGTGACCTATAATTATGACCTATCGTGCAGGTTCAAATAGACAAGCACTCTGAAGTAAAGCGAACCTTCACTATAACGCGGTTCACCTTTTACGTTCTCGCTGCTTCACGGATTTACATTGTGCATTGTGTTCTGCATTCTGATTGGCTAAACATTCTCCCCGCTTCTTCTCTACCTGTGTGTCAATAACGTTGCGGTTTAATATGTACATGTACATAAAACAGCTTGCCAAATTTAAGTTTGCAAAGAAGAAAAAAGAGCGACAAAAACTACCCATAACTATGTTCTTCTCTCGAAAAAACACACCTGCACCACAGGCTTTAGAAGAAAAAAACGCTACAGAGCGGAGTCAGGATGCAGCTGCACAGGCAGAAGAGCAGTGAAATACTTGCCAGTCACAATTTGTCCTACTGTACTTTGTATTTTCTTTCATAATCATTTTTCATTTTCTCCCGTTCTAATCCTATTACTCGGGTCGCGGTGGGGCGGTGCTGATCTCCGCAATTTTAAGTCTTCAGTTAGTATTGATGATTAAAATTATTATTTTACAGTACAGTAGTTATTTGTAAAAAAATGTTTATACAGCACTTTTATTTGTTACACAAATGCTTGTCAAAAACACAATACAACGGTGGGCAGTAATGGCTCAAAACTCCCAAGAAGAGGAGGGTCTGATTAAAAATAATGGTCCCTTGTTAGGTATAAATGTTTTTCCAGAGAAAGAGAGTATTTGTTACCATATTCTTGTGTGCGCTATGCATGTCTGTCTGTGGGACAAAGACAGATAGGTCTCCACTGAGAATAACTTCTGCCAGGGTGTTGACTAGTGGCTGATAGTGAATGATCAGAAACACCTAGAAAATACAGACACAAATAAAAACACAATCAATTCCAAAAACACAAGTAAAAAAAGGAAATCTTAAAAGGGAAATGTCACATTTTTAGAAAGGGGGAAAAAAAAAAAAAAATCACTCTAAATGGTTTACATTCAACACAGATTCCCCACACAACGGGCAACTGACCTGAGATTGAAGTTCATCACTTCAGCGGATACTCCGCATCCCACACCCGACAAGAAAGTATGGATACAGCTCTACAAACAATCTCCACGAGAGCCATAAATGAAAACAATAAGCTGAATACTAAAGCAATAGTTATCCAAGAATGCTGTACTACAAGATGAACACCCAAAGGATTGAGGAGCACTACCGTCATTGTATGCCCTTTGTTTGTCCTTTGCCACCTCTACCTTCATCTTGCGCTACAAATCCCTGTATGCCTGTCTGGTTTCTTCGGTCTCCTCAGTTCCAACTACAGTCCAGCACTTCCTCATTCTACCAGTCTCCTTAACTACTTTCCTTCAAGATGACATGCCAAGTACTGAACTATCTGTCTCCCTCCCATATCATCTACAGTTGTACAGGCATCTGGAAGCTCGTCTTGACCACCCAGAGCCTGTCTGAACTCTTCACCACACAACACTCTTCCTTTTCAGCTTCTACCACCTCATCCTATGCTCTGCCTTTTTAATCTTCACCTTCCTTGCCACAACAGTAGTCCTACACACCACAATACAATGCTGTCTGGCAACACTGTGACCTGCCACTACTTTGGCTGCTTTGCAGGGGTCCTCCAGATTACATCATCTCCACAAGGTGTAGTGAATCTGTGTGCTCCTACGTCCATTTTTATAAGTTACCCCATGTTCCTGGGGTAACTTATACTTCTGGAATAGAGTATTTTCCAGTTATTTCCATCCTTTCTGCACAGTCTAACACCATTTGTCATTCTGTTCTTACCTGGATACCAACCTTGCCCATCACTTCCTCATCTCCTATGTTTCCTGCCTGTCCACTGAAGTCTGCTGCAATTACCATTCTCTCACCTCTTTGGATAATGTGCATCAATTTATCTAAGTCAGTCTGAAATTTGTAATTGTGTTCTAACTAACATCTTACCTCTGGGGCATAACCACTAACTACAATTAACTCAAGTGAAGACAGGCCAGTAGTGAACAGCTTCAAGAGGGGCAAAGTCCAATCCAACTGACAGCCATCAACAAAGCAGATGCTGAAATCTGCAAGATCAACTAGACTAACTGGTGCAGTGCATTGACTGACCACAATAAAGCCTACTATGTAATATCACTTACATATACTAATTCTTGGAAATTTACATGACATAATGTCAAAAGCCTACCAAGATTGTTCATGAACTAAGTGGGGTTGTGGAATTTCTCTCGGCCATCGAATAGACAGGTTACCATCAAGTCTGGCATTTACCAAGGTCATGTACTATCCCCTTTGCTATTCCAGATAGGCCAAAACCCCTTCAGCCACCAAATCACAAAGGCTGAAGATACAGATTACAAAGTGGGATAACCATTAATATTTTACACTACCTTGATGACACAAAGCTATATGTCTGGCATTACAGAGACATCAACTCAGGAACTATAGTTTGAATGTCATTCAAACTATCATGGTTGGATAGTCCCAATGATAGTTAAGATGGTCTTTGCTTAAGCTTGATGTAGCAAGTGGAGTTGTTTGGTTCTCAAAGACGTTTCGCCTCTCATCTGACGGGATTCTTGTATTCTAGCTGACTGTCAGGAGTTTAAGTCATTTAAACATTAGGGATGGCAGAGAGGCATTAAATGCCCTCCCTGTGCTTTGTGTGACTTTGAACATAGACACAAAGGAAACTAGTTGGGTCACCTTAGTTCAGAGTAAAAATGAAGTTTGTTTGTAGAGCATGTGAATCTTTGACATCTCCTGCCGTTTAATGATTCATCAGGTACATGTGAAACTAATGGTGTCTTCTTCTTTTTTGGAAAAAGAAAAAAAACCCAAATCAACAGTCTTCAAATACCTGTAACTTTTAAGTCCTGTAACACCGTGAAGCACACTTATGAACATCCAGACACAAGCTTGAAAATGTGTTGTATGTTATGACCTTTACATTTGGGAAAGAAAATAACAGCTGCACAGGCCTATGGGCCAATACAGGAGAGCCTGCTCCTCAGTTAAGGACTCAGCAGTTAGTTAAAATCTTAAGGATTAGGGTAACCCCAAACAATGAGAGGCATCAATAACTAGCACCAGATCCTAACAAAACCTCTTTAAACCCAGCTTTGTTGACCCAAACATTTAGTTTGCTGGGAAAGACTTAAGCCTTGTCTGGATTAACCCAGTTTAAGCCCCAACTTAAGCCCCAGATCCATTCCTTGTGCTTATATACCTAAAAACTACTGTGAATAAATTACAAAAAAATAACCCATTCAGATGAGGTGAAACATCCCCGAGAATTGAAGGAGTCATTTAACAAAGTTAAATGTCATTTAAGAAAGTTAAATGACAACCATCTTACCTATCACTGAGAACATCCCACCCTACTATTCTGAATGACACTTGGATCCCTCTGATGCGATAGATTCTGATTTGATGTTTCACTACGCCTGTCATACAACTTAATATAATCAACGCAGATGACGACATTGATCGTTGCTCCACTTTGTAAAGTCTTTGTGATTATCTGGCTGGCTGGGGTTTAAACCTATTCAGAACAGCAGTGGGGCCCCTCATGACACTGATGATTGAGAACTTTCACAGACAACAAGAAAGATGACCAAAACCAACAAATGCCTTGATCCGAAGGCCCAATTGCAGACATTTAACAAAGAACGAGTACCTTATGATCCCACAGGAGAGGATAAAAAAGGAAGTCAACAGCAGTCAAATACCTATCCAGAGTGAACGATGTCCTGACAGGTCAGCTAAATGGTACTAAATAGGTCAGAAACATCATGCAAGTCAGGTATCAAATACCACACAGGTAAACGGAGATGGCAAAATGAGGAGATAAAAGGCCAATGATATCAAGAGAAGAAAGCTAACAGCTCTCCCTTAGAGATAGGGTGAGAAGTTTGGCCAACTGGGAGGGGCTCAGAATAGTCATTGATCTCCACATCAAGAGGAGCCAGATGAGGTGGCTGTGGTCAGGATCCCTGCAGGATGCCTCCCCTTGGGACGTGTCCAGGGCACAGAACCCAGAACACATTGGAGGAACAATGTCTCTCAGATGGCCTGGGAACACTTCATGATTCCCCTGGAAGAGGTGGATAAAGTTGAGAGAAGATATTTGAATCTCTGCTTTGACTGCTGCCCCAGTAACTTGACGCCAGATAAGTGGTAGAAGATATATTCATGTATCTCACAGCAGGAAGGTCCCTTGTTCAATTCCAACAAGGGGAGCCTCTCTGTGTGGCGTTTACATGTTCTTTCCATGTATGTTTGGGTATCCTCTTGGTTCTTCCGTTTCCCACATGCAGTAGGTGATCCTAAATTGTACAAATGTATTAATGAGAGTGAAAGGCAGTATATCAATATAGGTGGCCTTGGGATTGAATGGCGCTCGATCCAGGGCGTACCCCGCCTCTTGCCCAATGACAGTTGGGATAGGGTCCAGCATTCCAACTCGCCTGAGTACAGGATAAGCTGTACAGATAGATGGATATATAGCTAAACATCCACCTCTGAAATACGAGACTTAAAAAATCACCAAACATATTACTTAATCAATAAAGCTTGGGAACAGAACCTCAAAGCAGATAGATCATTATCTTAAATTATGATAGTAATTCAACCAAAGACAGAAGTGTTGAGAAGTGATTACAGTGTGTGAGTTTCTTACTTGAGAGAGCAGGTATAGAGACACCTGAGGATTTATCTTTTGCTCTTCAGACTGAAAAAACAAAAAAAACATAATCACGGTTCAGATTTGTATTAACAAATCAAACTGGCAAATAGTTGTATGCATCCATGGTTTCACTTTGTAGATTCCATCAGAGGAAATCGCATGTTTTTAAATTGTTTTTTAGCAACCATATAATATCTAAAATAATTTTGGTAATTTACAAATGTTGTCAGAATTTATTTGTGGAAATGTAACGTAGTGTGAATTATAACAAGATGCGGGTCTCTTCTTCCACTTACTAATTACATGCTAGTATCAGTCACTAGTCATGCATTGCTAGTTGCAACATGAAGTTTCTAAAGTTTTTTGGTAAATTCTTTTTAACTAGACAAAAAACGATCTCTGTAACTTACTGTTTCAGGGCTAACCAGAGAGTAAACATATAGGGGAAGAAATAGGCGGTTGAGGAGGTGGTCAGTCAAAACATCATTGAGGAATTCACAGTTGATGATGAGAATATCATTCAAGTAGTGTAGGTGGTCCAAGTGCTCCGCTACGAGGTCACTTAACTTTCCTCGGTTTTTATGTCTGACAAATAAGAGAGTCAAGTGCTGATTAAGTACAGCAAACAGCAAAGTTATCAGAATACCTGGAATTAGATAGATCGGAATCATATTCACATGTCAACATAATACCATAAAAATATTTTTCACTTCCCAAATACATTGATAATTCAAGCAGTTTAGAAAAAGAAATTTGAGTAACACATAAACTAGACTACTGTAGCTTTATAGTAAAACAATTAGTTAGCTCAACATTAACTGATACAAAACAAAATTTGTTGTAACAAATCAATCTGGAAGAAAATTGCAGAATCCAAAGTGGATGGTGAATGCATTCATGCGTGTCACAAAATAAGACCACACAATTTAGATAAATAGCAATAAAAACACAGAAAAACATCATTATTACAATTACAAATTGAATATATTTCACATTTGTCTAACACACTCCTTTTCCTCCAGAGACATGTGATTCCAAGTAATTACACTGAAGAGACACTTACTCTTCATCTGTCTGCACACACTTGTCCAGCTCAATGACATGGCTGCCAATAAACCAGACCAAGTTGCTGAAATATGGTACTGCTGTCTTATCTCGGATGTAGTGAAGCATGTGCTGGTTGTCCACTGGAGAGAGCAGGATTGGGGAGAACTGTTGTTAATATGGCCACTCAAAGCACAGTTATCCACACATATGCACTCATTTAAGCAGATGTTTTGGTTGTAAACAATTACAGTGGGTCAATCATATTGGAATAACCAATAATTCCAATCTTCCAAAAAGAAGCCAAATTAAAAGAGATTATCAAATAATGAATTAAACTGCATACCAAAATTGAGCAAGTCAATCCGATGTAATATAAAAAAACAATTTTTTCTTGGAGTTGGAGAAAGAGGAAAGCCAGTTTAATATGACATTGAGATAAGAATGATTTAAGTAAAAGATGATAAACTGATTTTCTATTGAACACAATCATTATTTTTAGAAGAACAAAATACAATATTAATTTTCCTCCAACTTTTCATTAGATGTAATTAATAAACCATAAATTTAATTGGAACAATTTCATGAGAATAAAGGTAATGAGACACAAAAATTATTTCTTGCAAAGGTCAAATTAGAACAGTAAGGGGTGTTTTAAATAAGTACTATTCAAGTGACCCAACACTCTTACTTCAAAGTTAAAAAACAGACAATTTGTGTAATATGACTACATTTTTCTTCATGGATTTTGGGTAGAAAAGGGAATGTGAAAGTCAATAAAACATCTTCTGTGAATTCAAGCTTTAACTGACTTCAAAGATAAAGAATCTTGTTTTTTAAGCTTTGAAATTATTTTGTTTCTGCTATAATTCCTACACAGAGTGCCAGCCCGTTGATCTATGTTTGAAATAAATAATGAATTCTGAGAAAAAAAAGATTGAGGACTAAACTAGGACCAAAAATCAAACAAACAATTAAATTAAGCCATTGTCTGTTTGATGATAAACACAAAAGTAAACCAGGGGGCGTAAATAACCAGTGAACAAGACTGTCAACTCTATAGCCAAAAGATGCCAATACATGGAGCTCAACTTAAATAAAGTATTTGGGATCAACACCCTCAATTGACAACAGGGGCATGTAGGCTCATGTGGTATGCAAGCAGATGAGACACTTTACCAGATTTAATAGAGCAAGAATTTCAAATACATTAACACCTTAAATTTAAAAGTATAAATCATTAAGTAAGGGATAGGTCTGGGTATTGGCAAAAATAGCATGGGATGTAAAATCCATTTCTAACACGGTGCAGTAATGAAAACTGCAAATTTAATCTGTTAACATAATTTTGAAAAAAGATCAAGTTTCTTGGAAACCGAGCCATGAGAAAAAGACTGAATGAATGGAACCAACTTACATGAGACTGGAGTTAGGCAGATGGGGCGCGCAGAGGTAGGAGGGGGAAGAGGAGAGAGACAAAGGGAGGAAGAGGAGGAGGAGTGGTTTTTGAGGAGTTGAGGGGGGACAAACACAGGGTACATTTGAATAAATGAGTGGCTGAGAAGGGGAAGAGGCTGGGAAAGACCCCTAAGGTATCTTTTTCAACTAAAAACTGCAAAACAACATCCCACCTGGAAAAGGAGTTTGTGTCATCTGAATGTTTCTCAATTACATTCTTGAAGAGCTGTCTTTTTTGGTATTAATGTCAACATGATCTCAGGGTCATTTTTTAAGTGTCTGAAAATATAGAAAAACCTGAAATCTTAGTGCAATTACTTCATTTGATGAGAATATTTTCCACACACGCTCGAATGATTTCGATGCTTTATAAAATCCTTTTCCAGGTTGTCATTTCTTGCATGTCATGCTAAATGGAATCTATTGGAAGCATAGAACAATGATGTAGATCACTGCAATGGCAAGGTAGTTCTGTGTATATCATGACCTTCATAATCATAATAAGAAAACAGCATACGGCTTGCATTGTTTGAAGCATCTGTTAGGGACGGGAATTATCTGGAGGAGCTTAGACCAACATTCAGAACATTGTATAAGAAATTGTATCTAAATGCATCCTAAAAGGCATCTTGGTGTGTTCACACATATATGTATAACCATCCTCTTGTGATCGAACACTTAATTACAGTGATATCTCCGTTTATGAACTTAATGAATTCCTCAATGTTGCTCTTTAACCAAAATGGTCGTAAACCAAAACATTTTTTTTTCCATTAGAAACTATGGAAAACAGACTGAACCCCTAATTGACTGACCCCTCCATTCCTGACCGCTTAATGAAAGCTTTCTTTACATTTACAAATGCATTCTATGCATGGGATAGCCTACAAAGTGTAATTTGAATCCTGATTGACTATGCTTTATGTTTAAGAACATCAGCTCATTTTATTAGCTCTTCATTCCTCAGTATGGTACAGACTGATGATCTCTCCAAACCGTACAGCAAAAGGTCCAAAATAGGAATGCCTTGTTGAGGCTTTGCAAGCATCTCTACACCTCTATTGCAGTTGGTACAATTTTAAAATGGCAAAAAAACAAATAAAATTAAAAAAAGCACTGCAAAACAATAATGAGTTCAGCAGGGTTGTTTGCACAATGGATTCTGATGCGTGAGTGACATGTACATGTTTATCTCAGCCATTGTTTGGCAGCTTGTTAGCAGTTAGTTTGTCCAGTTAGTTTGTCTTTGTGTACTATTGCAGTTTTTGGTCAAACATTTTGAATGCAAACCTATTAGTTTGGTAAGTAGTTTGTTTTGAAATCCTTGGTACCACTGTAATGCATTTTATATAGAATGGACTGGGTGTTGATTGGTATACTTAGTGAAGAGGGACAAATAGTGTTGAGCACATATGTCGAACTCAAGGCGCACGGGCCAAATCTGGCCTGCGGTGGGATTATCTTTGGTCCTACGGATAACATTTAATTACTATTAGAGGTGGCCCGCCAATATGTTGCAAGTACCATTTACACTACAAGTTCCACAATGCACGACAAGTGCTGTGGCGCGTCAATCAAGTGCCAGCAAGTGCAACCTCCAACCGCTCATCAGCTGGCCTTGGTGAGTCACCTGTTGTCAACTATCAGTTACCCCTCTTCCCCAAAAATGGCTAAGAGAAAGGTGGACTTTTAAAACAGGGGGTTTCAAGACAGGTGGGAGGCAGAGAATATCTTCGTGGAGAGAGCAGTGACACTTCTGATACTGCATAGCTGTCCATTTTTATCCATGGAGTGGACTTAGATCTGTGCGTAACAGAGGAACTTTTGGGGTTAAAAATTCATGGCACAACTGTGGGAAAGGATGCCCTTGAAGCGGTATGCGGATACGTAAATGAAAAGGGGCCTGCTTTGGGATAAACTTGTGGCACTGACAACAGATGGAGCAGTGGACAGGTGGGCAGGATCCGGGAGAAGTTTCATAAGGAATCACTCAGGAAAAGCTGCTTATAGCAGCCCGTTCTCATCCCAATGCATCAACCGCCTGACAAATGTTGAAGGCTTCCTTTTGCATCACTTACCACCGAATTAGGAGCCCCTTTCTCGTTATTTTTTGATGGACCTGGAGGTCTCCATCAACACTTGAATTTCTCTCTAAACCTAATGAAAATAAAAGCCAAGTTACTATTTTGCATGTATTTGTGTTGCAAATGATAAATCGCGTTCCTCCCCTGACACGAAACCCGATGTGAAAGGGGTGCCTAAGTATGTGACGCATGGGAATGCCTCGTCAAAAAATTCGGAAAAAAAATTAGACGCTTCTCCAGGTTGTCAAAAAATGACGAAAAAAGGGGCGCCTAATATGTCGGTATGTGACACTGAGGGAAGCTTCACCATCAGGCGGTTGAGACATTGGGATGAGAATGTGTTGCTTACAGAGCCATAAGAAATAAATGCAACTGATTTTTCTTGTACTAAATGTTTAATGTTGTTGTTTATAGGCAAGAACTTATAAGCTTCATCAGTTCCAGGTTCAAGTTTCTGGCATAGACTAGAGAGAAGCAGAAAGCAGAAAACTGAGCTGTAATATGTTTCCTTTTTATACTTTTTTCTTGCTACCACAAGGCATATTAGATTTTTCTTTAAACGAAATTCTTTTTTTGCTGCGGAATAATGTTTTCATTACAAATCACCCTGGAAATGCTACAGATAGAGCCGTAAGAAACTGTTGCAACTGATTTTTGATTTATTTAATGTTTAATGTTGTTAAATAGGCAATAATTGAAAAGCTTTGTTAGTTTTTCAATAAAGATTGACCCACTCTTGCCCTCGACTTGCACCAATTTTAAAATTTTGGGTCACTGTGTATTTGAATTTGACACCCCTGGTGTAGAGGAAAACATCACCCTCAATACAACATCAGATGTCTGACAGGTCACCTAACAAACTCAAAGACTGTAAGAATGAGAAGCAATATCAGTTGTAGCTGGTGTGGAAAGCAAAACCACGTTCAGCGGCTGTACTTAAACTCCGCTGTTGACACACAACTTATTTGCGTAACTGAAAACATTACTGGAATGTATGACGGTGATAGAGGCTAATGTTCTCACCACTGCAAATTTCACTATTAGAATTTGAACTGTGTTATTGTTCTTTTACTATATTTTTACAATATATAAACCATATTTTTTTCCCTAATTAAAAAAGATGATTCTTCCTAGCAATTTCTGATGTACTTTATGTAAACTTGAACGGATTTCCCCAATGGGGATCAATAAAGTGTTATCTTATCTCTCTTTATTCATCAATCTATGGGGTTTAGCGTACATCTCAATGAACGTCCAAATCCTGAAAAAAAAACATTACTGTTCTGGGTCTTTTGGAAAGTGATCACAGAAATGCAAATTATTATAATTTTCATTAATAATAACAACAGTAGCAACAAAAATAGATGCGTGGAATGGCTGTTATACTGGGAGAGTGACTTTGACCATGACAGATGTCTGTACTCTCTTGTGTTACACAAGGTTATTTACTAACCACTTTTAGACTTGGATTTCAAATGCAAGAATTGTTTGAGGAAATTGTTGCATCCACTCGTGAATTTCCAGACTGCAGTCAACAGTCTTCTTACTCATCCTGTCCAAGCACATCTAGGAGCAGTCTAGTATGTGATACATGTAACAGCAGGTTTAACATCTAAGAAAAAGCATCATATCAATACAGATTAAATGGCAGTCTTTTTTCGTGAAATCCGGTGACAACAAAAAATTGTTACGGACTCTATTTTTATAATTGGTGAGACAGTTTCCATATTCTTGGTTAATGTCAGAGGATGTTGCTAGGTGTTGAATTGGTAAAACCCAAGTTGTGCAAACAAAAAATGTAAACCACAAACCAAATTTCGCTGTGCGGGAAAACTAATTCCCTCATTGAGCCACCACCTTATCGTGGTGGAGGAGTTTGTGTGTCCTAGAGATCCCAAGAGCTATGTTGTTGGGGGCTTTATCCTGGGAGGCTGAGAGGTTCAAGCCAGATACAGTCAGACTCAACACACGGCTCAGGCTCTGGAACACTTGACAGGGGTTGGACTGTTTCCCTGGAGTTGACCCCACTGAGAGGCAGTACGGGTTCTGACTGTTGTTTGCACCAAAAAACAGCTCAGACTACCCACCATTTCTGGACTCCTTGGAGGGAGAGCACCCCTGTCAGGGACTTCCCATGCCTTTGTCATCACTATCAGGCGGCAGAGACAATTTGGTGGGACTGTATGGAGACCTAAGTCCGCGGGCTCACACATCCACACACATAAAGACACATAATACACTTACCTCCCTCAACTCAACACCTTCTTAGCCCCCCCCCCGTTCCACAGCAGCATTTGGAGGCCTGTGTGAGCGCCAGTTTGGCAGCCAGTACGGCCTCCAGTGTCTGTGCTGTGACACTTGACCATCTCCACCCCAATACCCTCCCCCCTCCCATACGCGCAAGTCTTGAGTATTGTTGTAATGTCTGATTATGTTGCTTATCTGCTGAGGTGTTTTTTTTCCCAATCCCACACTGAGCCCCCGTACAGGAACTTAGTTTGGGAGTGGCTTTTTCCCCTTCTTCCTTCCCCCTTGCTCCCCTTTTCCTATCTTTCTTTACACAACATGACGCCTTCAATGGCTGACATGTTTGCTCGCTCCGCAGTCGCATGCTGGGTAAATGCATTGCAGACAGCAGAACATTAATTTCATGGTACGGGACGCTGCACGATAACAATAAAACCTCCTTGATTCTTGGCTTCTTCTAAGAGTTCTGTTACTGGATTTCTGTGCTCATCAAAGACTCTCCATAATGGAACACCGTGTTCAGACATAAAGGTTTGCACATATGCACCTGTCACTAGCACACCTTAGGCCGCAGTTCAATGATCAACTTTGTTGTTGTATCACTGGACTTGAGGCCGCATGTTCCGGACACTACTGTGAAGAGAGGGGCAGAGCTGTCAACTGATCACCGCCTGGTGGTGAGCTGGCTCCTATGGTTGGGGAGAAAGCCGGTCAGAAGCAGTACACGGTCAACACTATGTACAGTGGAGATGGTAGGCTGCTGACCTCAACCCAGGATGTTGTGGATCGGTGGAAGGAATACTTCCAAGGTCTCCTCAATCCCAACGACACGTCTTTCAATTAGGAAGCAGAGTCGGGGGACTCTGGGGTGGACACTCCTATTTACAGGGCTGAAGTTGACAAGGTAGCCAGAAAGCTCCTCGGTGGTGGGGCCCTGGGGATGGATGAGAGCCGCCCTGGGTTCCTTTAGGCTCTGGATGTTGTGGGACTGTCCTGGCTGACACGCCTCTGCAGCATTGCGTGGAAGGCGGAGACAGTGCCGCTGTATTGGCAGACTGGGATGATGATCCCTGTCGTGCCTCAAGTACAGACTTTTAACAGAAAACTTTTTTCTGTTCCCCAACCACTAATTTCTGTTACACAATCACCACGTGTTGAACACACAGGGGATCAAATCCTTTGTTCTAAGGATCGACCCCCAACCAGCACACTGCAATAAACTCATCCTCACCTTCCCCCTAACTCTGGTACACATTCAAAAGGTGAACGATGAGAGGAGAGGCACCCTACTACAGGGGGTCTTGTTCAAGCGCTCTCACCAATTGGACCACAGAGATACACACTGTGACGCCACATAAGCGATCGTGGCTCCAAGCTCAGCATCCTGGCCCGACTACCAGAACTGCAGACTGCACCCAAAGATCTTTGAGAGACAACCGTGTTTTCAGATCGTTCAGACCAATCGTCTCTCTTTTCAGGTGTTTCATCTTGGGAACACTTCACTTCTGCCGGCAACCGCAAACCAATTGCGTCTCCTTGTTAAAAAGACAAGCTAATAAGCCAAGCGACGTAAGCATCATCGGAACTGGCCCTTCTGTCCCTAAAACATTGCGCCACTGATCAACACATTGTAAGAGGCTGGTATTAGTATCTGAGCAAGCATGAGTCATTGATCAGTATTATGTTGTAATTGTTTTCCCATCGTGCCTTGGGCAATCACTTTATTCCCATGCTGTCGCTATTGTTAGCTTTCTAACTTAGCTTTATTTCTGCTTTTGTTATCCCTTTGTGCTTCCACATCGAATAACTGGTGATTTTGGTCTGTGAGAACAGATCTGTATGCTTTAAGCCATCGCAATGAGGTCATCAGCTGCTGGGTATATGGTTAAAGTCACAGTAGTTTTATTCTGATTGTATTACCCTCAGTCGGGATACATAAACTGTATCCAGCATATTCCCCTGCTGATAACACCAACTCTAACTTGCCTTAAAGCCTGTGTGTAGACTCTTTGTAATTCTCTCTCTACTTCCTTTTTCATACCTCCAAGTACATAAACACAGGACATAATCTTAATGCAAGCCATTCATGCCTTTTTGAATTCCGGCCACAATCAAGTATTTGCACCAGGTGGTAGTAATTGCACTACAACCACTGCCATTTTTGCAGTCCTTTTACACACACACACACACACACACACACACACACACACACACACACACACACACACACACACACACACACACACTTTTAAAAAATATAGCAATATAATAATGTGTATCTACAACTTGGTGT
>CAAKHD010004573.1:32209-60785 GCA_901007705.1 Fistularia tabacaria
TCACCCCATGGAATTATTAGTGCTACACCCCCCCCCCCATTTACTTACACCTTACACACACACACACACACACACACACACACACACACACACACACACACACACACACACACACACACACACACTGTTGTAGAATATAGCAATATAATCAGGTGTATCTACAACTTGATGTTGGTTGATTCCGGGTAGCTAAATCAACTTTGTTATATTTCAAAGGGGAGCTTCCAGGTATTTTGTATGTGTGTATTGTGACAAGACTACATGACAGGGTCAGTGCTAAAATTTACAACTTATTCATCTAAAATATCATTACTGTTAAATATTGCCATTTTTAGAGAAATACCTTATTCTTGAGACTGTATTCCACAATTAAGTTATTTTCCAGCTTTGCTGGTGGTGAACCAAATCGAGGTTAATATCATTATTGAATTAATGATATTTTAATAACTTTGATTAAGAACTAATAATCCATCCATCGTCTGCCTGTTATCCTGCACTCACACTCAGGGTCGCAGGGGATGCTGGAGCCTATCCCAGCTGGGAAGCCTATCCCTATCCCAGCGGGCAAGAGGCAGGGTACACCCTGGACGGGTCAACAGTCAATTGCAGGGCCCATAAATAAATAAAGACAAACAACATTTACTAACTCACTCATTTGGGGGAATTTTCCCATTTTTTTTCCCAATTAACCTGCTGCATACTTTTGGACTGTGGGAGGAAACTGGAGTACCCTGAGGAAACCCACGCAGACACGGGGGAGAACACGCAAACTCCACCCAAAGAGGTCCCCTGTTGGAATCAAACCAGGGTCGTTCATGCTGTGAGGCGGAATTGAAGGTGATATATTGTTGAAAATTAAGTATGGTTTTTACAGTTTTGTGACACAAGCACACCCAGCACGTCTATAAATCCTGAAACACGGGTGCCCAATACATCAAGTGGTTGCAGTGGTTGAATTGCGGTGATGTTCTGCTCAGTGTATTAATGAATATGACAAAGATTTTTCTTTTCTTTTTAAAGATAGCTTTTACTTTACATTGAATGCAAGCTCCTGTAACACAATTGTTGTTTAATGAAGATATAAAATGGTTAAGCAGGCGGTAGCGAGATAGCACAAATGGATTACAGCTTACAGCTCAAGTTTTTCAAGCACTATATCTTTATACGAGTTATTTATTATCAGTCATTAACATACGTAACTCATTTGGTAGGTATACAGTCATGTGAAAAAATTAGGACACCCTGTGAAAGCCTGTATATTTTAAAATATATCTGGACATATGGATATTTAATATCAATTTTAATGGCACTGAGGATCCAGAAATATTACTAAACAAAAGCCTTAGTTTGCTGTGCTCCTGCCTGTTGAATTGACAGCCATGGTGAGATCTAAAGAGATGTCTGATACCCTCAGAAAGAAGATTGTGGCCACTTATGAGTCTGGTAAGGGATTTAAAAAGATCTCAAAAGAACTTGACATCAGTCATTCCACCATCCGGAAAATTGTTTAGAAGTGGAGGACATTCAAAACAACTGCCGCCATGCTCAGGTCTGGCTGTCCAAGCAAATTCACCCCCAGGGCAGAACGCAAGATGCTCAAAGAAGTCATCAAAAATCCTAAGGTTTCATCACGGGAACTAGAGCAGGCTCTGGCTACGGTGGCTGTGAAAGTGCATGACTATACTGTCAGAAAGAGAATACAAATGTTTGACTTTCATGGGAGGTGTGCAAGGAAGAAACCTTTACTCTCCAAGAAAAATATTAAGGCCAGATTGAAGTTTGCCAGAGAGAACGTAGACAAAGACCATGACTTCTGGAATAATTTTCTTTGGACATATGAGTCTAAAATTGAATTATTTGGACACCAGAACTGAAGACGCGTTTGGCGTAAACCAAATACAGCCTTCCAAGAAAAGAACCTCATACCAACTGTGAAGCACGGAGGTGGCAGGATCTTGGTTTGGGGATGCTTTACTGCAGCAGGACCTGGCCAGCTCACCATCTTAAATTCCATCAAGAATTCTACTGTGTGTCAGAGGGTGCTTGAAGAACATGAGAAACCATCTGTAAAAAAGTTAAAGCTGAAGTGGAACTGGACACTGCAACATGACATGACCCAAAGCATACCAGCAAATCCACCAAGAACTGGCTAAAAACTAAGAAGTGGAGAGTCCTGGAACGGCCAAGTCAAAGCCCTGATCTTAATCCCATTGAGATGCTGTGGGGTGACTTGAAACGAGCTGTACATGCAACAAACCCCTCAAACATATCACAGCTGAAAGAATACTGCATTGAGGAGTGGGGTAAACTTTCTTCTGATCAATGTCAGAGACTGGTAAAGGGCTACAAAAAGCATCTCACTGAAGTTCTATCAGCCAATGGGGGCAACACTAGTTATTGGGTGGGAGGGTGTCCTAACATTTTTGTTCGTATCTTTTTTTATGTGTAAAACAACATTAATTTTTGTTGTTGCAATTAAATCACTTTCTGTTCTAGAAATACATAAAAACACGACTGGACATTGATATGTGAACATTTCTTGAATGAAGAGCTGGTTATTGAATGGGGTGTCCTAATGTTTTCACATGATTGTAGGTGGAGATTTGTCAAAATCTCAGAATAAAAGGATTTAATTTAGAAAGTTGTAAATGCATATAAAAAATGACTAGTCTTTGTCGGTAAACTAACCATGAACGCTAAGTTTACTGTTAAGTGATGTTAGTTACTTGAAAGGTGAACGTTTTCCATGAATTCACTGTGTTAACGCCTTTCAACTTTTCTACTGAAGCCAGAGTTAAACAATCAATTGGTTTACATGAAAATTCAAAAATCATATTTGCTGTAATGGATAGGATTTAAAAAAGGTTTGCAAAACATAATTGCCGGAGTATTTATGATAGACAAACAGACATATGATCAGAATGATGACAAATATACTGGAGTAATAGCAGCTCCAGCAGCTTATACAGTCCTTGTGTTTCCTAAAATTACAGTGTATCACGTAACATCTGAAACTAGCTAGTAGTTATCTATGAGATCGAAATCTCATTCGAATATAAACTCTCAGTACCACTTTCATATTATATAGTAATATTAAAGACAACAACAATTTTCATCTTTTAACATTTTTAAGGCATTTGATTGAAAAGAAGCTCTCTTTATTGCTTCTTTGTTCTTCAGTATGGTAGACTGATGATCTCAAAAATGTACTCCAAGGCGAGATCCTGAACAGGAATACCTTGTTCACGCTTTATTATGATCTGTTTCACCACTACTATGGATCTTTCACAATTTTAAAATGGGACCAAAACAAATAAAATCAAAAAACAAAACACTGCAAACTTAGAATGACTTCAGCCAAGTTGTTTGCACAATGGATGCTAAAGCATGACTGACACAGAAATGTCTACCTCAGCTAGAGGTAAGCAGCCTGTTAGCAGTTAGTTTGTTCTTCAGCCCATTTTGTTTGTGTACCAAGGCATATTTTTGCAAACAATCTCTGTGCAAACCTAGTTTTTGCGAAGTTGCCTGTTCGGAAAACAGCGGTATCCCTGTCATGCATTCTATGTTTAAGTGACCGAATGTTGGCTGCTTATTCTTACTTATTCGTACTTAGTCAAGGGGGATCAAAAGTTCTGAGAAAAGCAAAGTCAACTCAATAAAGCATCAGATACCTTAAGGAGTTTATTTATAAGGGCATAGTCAACATAGAGCAAGACTTCCTAAGAGAACATATTCAATATATTTTAAGCTGAGGTTCATTATGTGCTTAGTCACATTAGAATGTGTGTGCAAAGAATAAAATGATGGGCATGTGACACAATTTTAAGAAACAAATATACGTCAATCACAAAGTTGATGTTATGAATTTTGATATAGACCTTATAAATGAGGAAATTAAACCTTGTATTTGGAAATAGTCCAAATATCCTCAGAACGTTATGGAAAAGAGCAAAGGAAAATGGAAAGTAATTCTTGGGTACATTTTGTGAAAATATTACTAATTAGTAAGACTCATGCATTAGAGAATGAAGCAAGAATTTGAACACAGCTCTAACTACTCATGATTATGTCTGTGCAGTTTAAACCTGTGTTCCTACATGTTCATGGCACTCACCTTTGTAGACGTTGAGCGTGATGGTGCGGACTGCAATGCGAACCATGCTTTCAGGGTGGTTGAAAAACTTAATGGCCTCAGTGTAAAGGGCAAAGTCATTAGTGTGCTGTATGTAAGAGACAAAGACAGTGTTAGAGATATACCCAGCCGATCAAGATATCACAGACAGAGAGAGAGATAGACAGAACCATCTCCTTAAAAACATCCAAATCGAATATTGTTCTTCTTCTAAAGCAGCTCATATTGCTGTTTAACCTATTTCTTTCAACAAAATGGATAAGACTACTGTGGGGATAAGAAAGTGTTAAAATTCAGATTTCAGTGTGCAATGGTTTGGTGGTTACATAAAAAGATAACGTGTCAATTCTTCAGGTTGCTTTTCAAGAACAAAATATGTTAAAATGTATCATTTTATACTGATTCTGAAAATCATCTCTTGGCTCTGACATGAGTAGGGGACATCATTCAATTGTGCCCTCTTGTGGATACTAAATAGGTCATTTTTACAGAGAAAATAGCATGACTGAAGTTAATGTCATGTGAATTGTGCTTGTTTATACAGAACATACAAAGTTGCAGTGACAACGTGCCAGTACCTTATATTAGCTGGCATCCGATAACCACAAGTGTAATGCCACACAAAAGCTTCATTGCTAGCATTCACAGTTAGCACTTTAACATTAACAGCACAAACTCCCCCATCATCCAAGATATACAGCAGCGAGTGTCACTTGTTGGATAATACTGTATTGGTGGGTTTCATGCACACACTGACGGACACATTGTGACCATTTCACCCTACCGATAGTAAAACTCTTTGAACAAAGATAATTACAGAGATCAATGTATTTAAAAACAATCATTTCAGATGATGACAATGACTGAAGATATAAAATGTGTCTTCAGAGTTCTGTCCATTTCCCTTTTCTCTTACCTTGAAATTCTCTGTGGGCTTACCTCATTGTAGAAAAAATGCACTGTGTGACTGTTAAGTTTAAGTGATAGTGTCTTTAGGAAGGAGATGTAGTAAGCCATTATCTCCTCATCTGAAAAGTCGAACTTGTGAACGATGATCGAATTCACATGGTTATTTGACAAAAGGTAATCTAAAGAGAAGAAACGGGAAGAGAAGAACAAACACCACTGATTCTAAACTTCAGTAAAGTTATGAGTTATCAGTCTGCTGGCTAATATATACCGTGCACCAAGGTTTAAATTAGCCAAGCAAGTACAGCTGGCTTGTTTACACTGTATATTTCAAAAAAGAAAGAAAATATTAGCAGACATTAAATAGAACATGATGCAATACCAGAAAACACTCCAGCATTGCATTTTTCTACTCAGAACTAGTGTAAGAGTTTGGAAAAAAAAAATGTATATATATCAAGATTTGGGGATGTTTACTTGCAGCGGTTTCATCAAGTGCCTTCATAGCGCAGATAAAGTTGTATTTCTGATTAATCAGCAATAATTCAGATGCTTACATAGTGAGGTTTCGTGGCTGATGTTCTCAAACAGTATATTAAGGGTCTGAAGTAGTTGAACACACACGTAACGGCCAGACTTCTGACGCAAGATGTTCAGGAAGAATGCAAACATGTTCTTCTCCAGGAAGAAGCTGAAAACATTTAGGATTAAAATGTATCATTTCTCCAAAATGACAGGTGGTTATTTGAAAAAAAAGAATTTTTCTCTTCCAGTAGTGGTTAACATTAGGTTTAGTTTCTAGCCATGGACTTTGAAGCATGTCATATCTAGCTTTGTCTTTTTCTGCTGCTGTGTCCAGTCTATATCTGTAATAGCCTTGGCAATTTGCAAGCATTTCACTTGTTCAATGCTGAAGTTATTGGTCAATTTGCTGGCTTACATAATCAAAAAGTATAACAATTGCTGCAATTTTGATTAAAAGGACAAACAACCTGGTAATGCCAAAGATTCTGATGAAAAATTATACATACTCAAACACGGAACTGTCATTCTGGTCTCCCCAAATCAGAATTTCTGTGATGGATCGGATAGTCTCCACAAGCAGGTTTCGATTGTTGTCAGTCACTGTGGTGTTTTTAGTCAAGACATGGTACATATACCTGATGGACAGAGGTAAAGGGAGAACAGCAAAAACAAATCCTAAAGCTTAGTATAGAATACATCATTGGAGGACTTTAGGAACAATGATGGCAATGGTCATACACAGCACTTCAAAGATTAACCAAACTACACTGACATATATGTGATACAGAGCAAGGCCTTTAAAATTCAATCGTTTGATTCTCTGCCTGTTGTGATAGTTGTCTCGCTTGATATTGACAGTATTGTCCACAGCCATTAGAACAGAAATATTCCATGCTAGTTGGCTGAACGGGGGAGCGTACTCTTTAAAGCGAACAGGTCGGAAACGAACAAATGGACGATTTTATTTATAACTGTAGAACGGGGCCAATACAATTCGTCAGCCATTTTACCGTGTTAACTACTTCTCAATAATAAGCCGCACATTTGTTCTAGCTAATGCTAGCCTATCGAAATTAGCGCAAGCTACTCACTTCAAATGGTCCAAAGAATGAATGTTTTTAGTTTTCCCTTGCCCCCCTACCCAACTCCGCGACCGGCCGAACATTGTTGGAGTGATATAGGGGCGATTGCAATGGCGGATACGTTGTTTTGCTCAAGCTACTATCCGGAATTATTCATTTCCCACGTTTTCTTCATATATTCTTAGCACACAGGCCGATTACAGCGACAACAAATTATTACATAACCACAGTAGCGGATTGGTAAACTGGGAATTTGTGTTCTTTTTAGTTGCTCGGCATACAAGAGCAAATAGAGTCCTCCGCTTTGGTTATGCGGGAAGGAACTACAGCGGTTCCTAATTCGCTCAGCAGTGACGTTTGCAAAAAGCGACGATCGCTCGTCTCGGACAACAATGTGACTGACGGCTGAACCGCCCAGTCACAGCAGAGCATGCAAGTCATCGAGCCAATCAGCAATCGTATCATAGCGTATTGCCTTATGGGACGAAACTGATTTGTTACCGATGTTCGGAAAGACGTTTACACCGTAAAGGAGGTTACACAGGGGAGCTTTGACGTTGTCCCCGGGTTTCTGGTACTTATATACAACGAGAAAAACGCTAAATATGTTGCGTCTTTGTCTACTCTATGTTATATAATTTTAGTCCCGGCTGTCTGTCCTTGTGTGTGAATTTTGCAAACCTTACAAGTAGCTTTTTATTTTGATGTAGTTCGCCTTGTATTAATAGTAAGCGCCTTAACGCGTTCTCTTTACCGTCCTACTTCATCAGGATCGTAATAAAAAAAAGAAGAATTCCACGCCCTGCCTGCATAGTGAGAACTTTAGTCTACCGTTGGTCGAAATGGACACTTCAACCTCACCACTTAAGGCAAACGTCAAGCAGTGACAGCACACATCCTGTGCGTTGAGCTTGGCTTTTTTCTATGACACAGCCAATTTATGCACAATTAAATTGGACGGAATCCTTTTGGGGTGAACTCTCATATATGTTGTATCTGGGCTTGTTCTTTGTGAACGTCCTGATTGTCTACTATGCCTTTCTCTTGGAATACATCATTCTTAACGTGGGGATAGTCTTTTTGCCTGAGGATATGGACCAGGCGCTGGTGGACCTCGGGGTGCTATCTGACCCGGCTTCTCTATCGTATGAGACAGATACTGAGATGGATGTGTTTGAGGGATATCTTGAATAACAAGATGAGAGAGTTTGAGATGGCTCTGATGATGATGAAAATATTGGGATCTGAGCCACAATATGCCAGCCTTAAGCCAATCTTCACCACCTTCATATCATCAGTTAAAAAGTAAGCGCTTGTTCTTTTGTGGCATGAATTAGATGTTGGACTGTGTTGTTTCATTTTCAGTGTAAAATAAAAAACTAACATTGATCCAAATATGCTGTTTAAGCACCTTGAGCTGTAAGAAATGTAAAGATGATCATCAGTAGTAACGTGTGTGTAACATGCTTTTAGGTTTGTTTTCAGTCAAAAGCAAGCCTGAAGAAGGGATTCACTTGAGCTGCTGTATGGTCAACTATTGTCCTGTGGAAAGAGCTCTCAGCACTGGATCACTTGGATGGATTCGGTTTTGATCTGTCAGAATACCTGATACTGTTCAGAAACCTGAGGGTTGACTCAACCTTCTATCGTTTTAGACCCAATGGGAAAAAAAAAAACACAAGTGCTATGAATGAAAGTTGTGTATTAAAAGAAATATGTTTCCACAGAAAAGGAGTATGTGTCATTCATTGCAGCCGGTTTGGACATCTTGTGTAAAATTTTTCTTTTCATGAGACTATGTTGGAACCTTAAACAATATTGAAGCTGTACAAAAATGCTAAATGAAATTACTCTGGAAACAAATTTCTGTCTCTTCAAGAATTTGAAAGTGCTGCAGCATCTGAGCAAAAAAATGGATACCCTAAGTTGCTCAGTTGAATCCTTAGTATACAGTTTGCAATACAATACTTTTAATGTTTTCAACGTGCTTTGCTGGCATACCCATCATTTAGGTATAAATTCCATGTTTTCATGCTGATTTTGTACCTCAGGGACATACACTCCCGGGCAACTCAAAATTCTGAGGTCATTAGTCAGTCAATCTTAACAGAGGTTGTGCAACTAACAACTATCAAAATTACCAGGCTGTCAGATAGTACTGCAAATGCAATCATGGAAATTCAATTTCAATTTTTGGTATAAGATGTCTCGTTTTCAGGGATGCGTCCCAAAAAAAATGTTTACTGAACATTTTCTGCCGCAGAAATACTTTACAAATTGTACATCTTTGAAGAGCACCTTTAACTCAGCACATTACCTGAATATTTATTTTTTGAAGGCAGTATAGAATAAATATTTATGGTCCTGGCTAACCAATTAAATGCATAGAGAGTTAACTTCAACCTTTTTCTGTCCAAGTACTCCAAAACTGATGGAGCGGGGACCCCCTTCTATATATATTGTATAAAATTGTGTTTTACATTAAAATGGACATACTGCCATTTATTAATGTTCCTTGTTATTATGCATTCAATACTAAACTATTCAAATAAAACACCGCCTCATATAGTCATGTTTTTATTTTAAACGTGTACGGTACAGTGAGTAGGTGTTGTGCTGCTGCAATTTTGTAAACATAACTTGTCTACTGATATCGGTGCTAATATCAGCGTTTTTTACATATTGATAATCATGCGTGCAAGCCATTATAAGTGATGATTTATTTGAAACATAAATGTGGAAATGAAAATGAGTGATGGCCAATTAGAGCCACTGTTATGTTTAAACTTACCAGCTATGTTACAATATTTATGTATTTATTTATTTATATTTTTATTTTCGAGGCTAGTTTGCTGCTGTGAGTAAATCAGTGCAGAGCCTGAGAAAGGTCTTGTTGATGACTGTGCATTTCTCACCAAAAGACAGCATCTTCTAACTCCATTATTCCATTCACTACAGTATGTTGGATCCATGTTAATTTTCCATCCATCCATCCATAGTCTACTGGCTATGCGGGTTCGGGTCGCGAAGCAGAGAGGCCCAGACTTCCCTCTCCCCGGCCACTTGGTCCAGCTCTTCTGGCGGAATCCAGAGGCGTTCCCTAGCAAGCCTAGAGACATAGTCCCTCCGGCTTGTCCGGGGTCTTCCTCTGGGCCTCCTCCCAGCTGGACATGCCCGGAATACTTCCCCCAGGAGGCATTCTGACCAGATGCCCGAGCCACCTCATCTGACTCCTCTCCTCATTAAGGAGCAGCGACTCTAGTCTGAGCTCCTTCTGGATGTCCGAACTTCTCACCCTATCGCTAAGGGAGAGTCTGGCCACCCTGCGGAGAAATGTCATTTCAGCCACTTGTATCCGCAATCTCGTTCTTTCGGTCACTACCCACAACTCGTGGCCATAGGTGAGGGAAGGAACATGGATCCACCGGTAAACTGAGAGCTTCGCCTTCTGGCTCAGCTCTTTCTTTACCATGACAGACCGGTACAGAGTCCGCATCACTGCAAACACTACTCCTATCTGTCTGATGATCTCATGCTCCATCCTTCCCCCTCTTGTGAACAAGACCCTGAGATACTTGAACTCCTTCATTTGGGGCAGGACCTCTTCCCCGACCCGGAGTGGGCACTCCACCTGTTTCCGGTTGAGCAACATGGTCTCCGATTTGGAGGTACTAATTCTCATCCCGGTCGCTTCACATTCAGCTATGAACCGCTCCAGTGAAAGCTGGAGACCATGGATTGATGAAGCCAATAAAACCACATCATCTGAAAAAAGCAGATACTTGATCCTGTGGCCACCAAACCAGATCCCCTCATTGCCCTGGCTGCGCCTAAAAATTCTGTCCATAAAAGTTATGAACAGAATTAGTGACAAAGGGCAGCCCTGGAGGAGGGCAACTCTCACTGGAATCAAATCCGACTTACAACCTGCAATGCGGACCAAGGTCTGACATCAGTCATACAGGGCCAAAAAGTCCGTATAATGGGGTTCGGTAACCATATTCCCAGAGCACCCCCCACAGGACTGCTCGCGGGACACAGTTGAATGCCTTCTCCAGATCCACAAAACACACGTAGACTGGTTGGACAAACTCCCATGCCCCCTCGAGGACCCTGCTGAGGGTATAGACCTGGTCGTCTGTTCCAAGACCGAAAACCACACAGCTCCTCCTGGATCCGAGGTTCAACAGGCGTGAAACCGATCTGAGGAACCTTTGTGCGCTGTGCAGGTCACAGTAGAGACAAAAGTCTTCAACATCTCTCCTGAGCAGACCCCAGTTGAAACCTCGACATGAGGTTTTGGGACCCGATTGCGTCCTGTAGCTCCAGCAGCTCCAGTAGCTCCAGTAGCTCCATGAGAGTTTTTTTAACACCGTCTCTCTCCAACTCCCTTCCCAAACAGTCCTTTAGTTGCAGGTGACCACCCCGCAACCTCATTCCATTGCAGCTTTTGTCCTGACCAGGTCCACCAACCAGCGTGCCTTCTGTCTTTCTGGCTCCTTGAAGGACAGATTGTGGTCAGAATGGTTAGTTCGGACAGAGAAGGGCAGGCGGCACAGATAGTACCTGAAGTGGCTTATTGCTCTCACAATGGCAAGGAGTTAGCTCCATTCAGCTTTGTTGAAGGTTTTACTGAAGTATGCCACCATTTTCTGCCCCTTCTTTAAATAGCTGAAGGCCTGCACACACTCAGGCGTCCAGGAAAAATCCCTTTCTTTTTGCTGCAGGCAGAACAGGGGTGCCGCAATCCATGAGAAGCGAAACACTAACCCCCTGTAGTAGGACGCCAGGCCAATGAAGCTTTTAAGCTCCTGCATATTGGTGGGGACAGGGGAGTGTCCCGAGAGACTCTAGCTCCTATCTCATGACATAGCACTTGTTGGGGTGAAGCTTCAGTCCAGCCACTGACATCCTCTGTAGAACTTGCTGCAGGGTGCCCAAGGCTGTATGGAAAGCGGCCCCATGGACCAATATGTCATCCAAGTAGACCAGACATTCCTGTCGGAGGATGTCAGCCAGCACCTTCTCCTTCAGCTGTTTGAACATGGCTGGGGCATTGTACAGGCTGAAACAGAGGACTCATAACTGCCACAATCCTATGCTGCTATTGAAAATAGTCTTAGTCTTTGATCTGGCGTCAGGGCCGAGGGGCATCTGGCAATACCCACTTTGTAGCTCAAGCAGAGTGAATGAGTAGAACCAGGATGGGCCGGACACCCGGTCCACAGACTCATCAAGTCTCAGTGGGTATGAGTCTTCCTTAGACTGGCCTGTAGTCGACACAGACCTTCATTTTCAGGCTCTGCTTCTTGTTAAACATCAGTGATGGGAAGTCAGTGGGGGTGCATCTTGATGAGCTGTGCATCACTGGTGTCAATGTTGTGCAGCACTGGGTATGACTGGCCCACTTGCAATGTCTGTATACTGGGCCTCAAGAAACAAAATTTAATTTCATTCTTCGTGTGAAATGAGTATATAAAATCCTTGTATTCTTGAGGGTGATCGGGGTCAGTGGAGATGGGATCCTGCAGTCCATAATCATCTCCACTGTCCTCAAACAGAACCCTGACTGGGAAGACTAATTAGCATAGTTATATTTTAATATGTCTCTCATACTAGAATGTTAAAAAAAACATGAAGAATTATTTCTTTAAAAAAAAAAAAAACGTTATTTAATCTATGGGTGAGTAGTGGAAACTAGACAGATCAGAGGTCAGCAATATGGTTTCATGCGTAGAAACAGTACTACAGATGCAGTATTTGCTTTAGGAATGCTGGTACAAAGAACATCAGACAGAGATGCATAGTGCTTTTGTAGACCTAGAAAAAGCCTATAACATGGTGTCATGAGGTGACCTGTGGTTTTGTCTGAGGAAGTCTGCAGTGGCAGAGACATATGTTAGACTGGTGCAGGACATGTATGCTAGACAGTGGTGAGGTTTGCTGTTGTTGTGCAAGAGAAGTTCAAGGTGGAAGTGACTACATCAGGGATCAGCTTTGGGCCTCTTGTTTGCAGTGGTGATGGATAAGCTGACAGGAATCTCCATGGACTATGGTGTTTACAGAGGACATTGCAATCTATTGTGAGACTAGGGAACATCTAGAGAGGTGGAGGTATGCTTTGGGAAGGAGAGAAATTAAGATTCGTGGCAGCAAGACAAGATTTGTGTGAATGAGAGGAACCCTAGTTGAAATGTTGATAAAGAAAATGCAGGATTTTAAGTACTTAGGGTCAACAGTCCAGAGCAGTGGAGAGTGTGGAAGAGGGGTGAAGAAACATGTTGAAGCGGATGGCGAAAAGTATCAGGGGTACTATGCGATAGAAAAATATTAGCCAGAATGAAAGGTGTACAAGACCGTTGTGAGACCAGCAATGCTGTATGGCTTGGACACCGTGGCATTGTAGAAGACAGGAGGCAGAGCTGAAGATGTTGAAGTTCTTTTTGAGAGTGACAAGGATAATAGGATCAGCAATGAAGGGAAAAGCCGAATATTTTAATCTACGGCCATTGTTTTACTAAACAAAACACTTGCTGGGTTAATGACAAGTTGGTTGCAATGTGTTAACTTAGTTTTCCTAACTTTGGTTGAACTGAATATGGCAATGTAACCGAGGGTTAATGAAAGTTGCCTAACTTGCGTGCCACCATAAATAAGCACGGAGACATCAGCATCCTTCGGGTAAAGTTTTGACTTCTTTTTTTAATTTTCCCTTTCCTCACTCCTCCAAACTTCCACTTCCTCTGGAGGCTTCAAAATAAGAGCTCTTGGCGCCAACTGTGGTTACAATTTAAAACGGGAAAGTTCGATTTGTATGTGAGACTGGTCCAGGACATGCATGCTGGTTAGCTGTGGCTGATGAGCAGCTCGTTCATCCAGCGGCTCATCCCACCCCAGTGCAGAACTGAACGCTTCAGGTGCTCCTTTGTGCCCACGGCCATCAGACTGTATAACAGCAGTGTGGACGGGACACAACTCTGACGGCCTGGGGAGCATCTGTGCTACTGCCATCCCATCACTCCATCACCCACTCACATGTGTGGTGCCCATAACTACCACGGGTCACTTTAGTTCTTCAATGTATTTATTTCTGCTCGTTTTTTGTGCTATCTATGTGTATGTGTATATTGTGTATATGTGTATATACATATTTATGTAGGTATACGTGTGTGTGGAATGTATGGTGACTTATGTGCATATGCATATGTGTTTGCACTGTCATATGTGTGTATTTATCTTTCCTGTTTTTTTTTTTCCAACTAATGTTGCTGCTGCAACACCCGAATTTCCCCTATGGGGATCAATAAAGTATTATCTTATCTTATGAGACAGTGGTGAAGTGTGCTGTAGGTGTAACAGAAGTTCAAGGTGGAGGTAGGACTTCATCAGGGAGCAGCTCTGAGCCCCTTCTTGTTTGCAGTGGTAAAGGACAGGCTGACAGATGAGGTTAGACAGGAATCTCCATGGACCATGATGTTTGCAGATGACATTGTGATTTGTGGTGAGAGCAGGGAACGGGTTGAGGAAAATCTTGAGAGGTGGAGGTTTGCTCTGGAAAGGAGAGGAATGAAGGTTAGTTGCAGCAAGACAGAATATATGTGTGTGAATGAGAGGAACCCGGGTGGAATGATGAGGCTGCAGGAACTGGAGATCAAGAAGTTGGGAGGATTTCCGGTACTTCGGGTCAACAGTCAAGAGAAATGGAGAGTGTGGAAAAGAGATAAAGAAATGGGTTCAAGCAGGTTGGAATGGGTGGAGAAAAGTTTCAGGGGTTTTATGTGATAGAAGATCATCAGCTAGAATGAGAGGAAAGGTGTTCAAGACAGTGGTGAGACCAGAGATGCTGTGTGGTTTTTATACAGCGGCATAGAACAAAAGACAATAGGCAGAGCTGGAGGTAGAAGAGATGAAGATGTTGAGGTTCTCTTTAGGAGTGCCCAGGATGGATAGGATCAGGAATGAGTGCACCAGAGGGACAGCACATGTTAGATGTTTGGGAGAGAAGGTCAGAGAAGCCAGACTGAGATGGTTGGGTCATGTAAAGAGGAGGGATAGGGACTATATTGATAGACAGATGCTGGAATTGGAGATGCCAGGCAGGTCTAGAGGAAGACCGAGGAGAAGTTTATGGACGTAGTGAGAGAGGATATGAAGTTAGTTGGCGTGAGAGATGAGGATAGAGAATAGGGTTAGATGGAGAAGGTTGATTTGCTGTGGCGACCTCTGAAGGGAAAAGCTGAAAGGAAAAGTGAATTGTGAATTCTGTACACATAGAAATGCGAACCTTGAAGTCAAAAAGAAGTGACAAAAGTGAAGTTCCAATGCAACCTGAAATGATTGTTATTGTCATGTATATCTTAAAATGAGAAAAAGGACATAGGTGTGAAAAGTCAGCAAAAATCTTGTACTTGAGATTCATTAGGAACAGTCAGGCAATGTAGCCTCACTTCTCTGACAATTTTCCAATTTTCATAAGCTTAACTCTTTAGTTTTTCCATGGCAGCATCTTGTTTTTCGGGTTAACATTATAACCATAGAGCTGAAACGGGAAAACATAACCACGCGGGCCACTTAGGGGCTAGAAGCCAGCATGAAAGCCTTTGAGAGGTGGCAGAGTTTTGACTGGATTTAAAATTAACATTCCTGGAGAGTGAGAGGGTGGTTGAGGAATGGAGGACAGGTGTGCTAGTCCTAATTTTAAAGAATAATGTGGTGTTCTGAGCTGCAGCAACTACAGGGGTATTAAGCTGATGAGCCAAAAAATAAGGCTCTGGCAAAGAGTCGGGGATCTGGGTAAAGAAAAGTCGTTACAATTTCTGAGATTCAAAGAAGTGTTTATTGTATTATGTGCATTAAAAATTACTTACTAGCGATGGTTAGACATGCCATGCAAGGCGCTAACCAAGCCATCAGGAGAAACTTGGGGTTCAGGGTCTTGCCCAAGGACAGGAGGACCCTGGAATCAAACCGCTAACGTTCCGATTGGAGGGATGCCTGCTCGAACAATTGAGCTTCAGCCGAAAGACTGATCCATAAATTATGCACTGAGGCTATGCAGGGTAAAAATTACAATGCCTGATCTTCAATTTTATTGATTTCAACAATTTAGAATACAGTTAAATTACACAAAGCTGGAGCAGTTAAGTAGGTCACAATAAAAAGGATGATCAAAATGGACATGCAGAATGGACAATGATTACAGATAGCACATTTCGTGTTAATGAGAAATGTATGGTATCATTTTACAAATATTTTTGCTCTGCAATATGACAAATATGCAAATAAAGTTAATCTTTGTGAATCATAAGGTCTATTTCTAAGGTCTTGTCATTTATAATGCAGATTTCAAGTCAGAAAACCAAGAGACAATCTGACTGCTCCCCATATTATTGTTATAATGTGATTGCATCATTTGCTTACTGCAAATCCACTGCAAAAATGTCACTGCATATAGCCAAGATGCATTATGAGTGAGTTTTTGCAATAGCTGTCAGGTAAAGAGGGTTTGGGGTAATGGGAATTTTAAATGGATATACATACACACACACAGCATATGGTTGGTGTAGAAGTAGAGCCTATCCCTGTTAAAAATGGGTGAAAGATGGGGTATTCCTTGGACTCTCCAGTCGATAACAGGGCATATGATGTATAGAAGCCTACTGCTTTCCAATTTACAATATTTTTGCAATTGTTTGTTTTCCCCATCTGTTCACTTTTGCGGTTTAAGGCCCTGCAGGTTTCCTATTTGGGGACAAACAAAGGATATTCCTTGCTTATCTAAAAAGGAAGCTTTAGTTCTGTCTGATTATTATTTTTTTTTATATCTGTCTGATCTTCATATTCTTAAATGAAGTTTCTCCCTCCCCTTAACTTAAAAAAGACAAACAAAAAAAAAAATTAAAAGCCTCCCCATTGAGTAGATGCAATGTTGAAGTGTGAAACAAGTTTAACTGTCACTGCCTGTTTGCTATCTGCTCTGAAATACCAGTACTGTTGTTTAAATGTTTAATATTCAGGTCAACAGTGACTGAGAAGAACGAGTCAGGTATTGTTGAGAATATTTGCAGTTGTAGAACGTGGGACTGTAAGTCACTGAATCCTTAAATGTTGTTGCAACAGTAGTCTTGGATACCTGGTGCAGAAAAGTAAAGACACAACATTATGATAACTGATTTCCAAGGATAGAAAAACATCAACTTTATCATAGATCAAAGTGGCCATTGTGACTGGCTGCAAAATGAGCCTTCACATTTACTCTTAACACTTTCTTCCCTTAGATTGCTTCAACATTTCTTTATATATTTTTGTGGATGCTTTCATTTCTCAATAGCGATGTAACAATTGGCAATGTCCCTAGGGTGGAAACATTGACAACACTCACTCTGTGTGATTCTCTGGTAGACTTTAGCAGCAGGAGATTCAGGTGCCTCACTGAGAAAAGACCTGCCTTCATCACAGCTCCGTGCTATCCTTGGGTCAAGAGGCACTTTACCCAGCAAAGGTAGATTTAGTCCTGCACATATTTTGTCAGAGCCCCCACTTGTGGGAGGGAAGATTTGTGACAAGTACTACAGGAGAAAAGAGAAAAAAGAATTCTGAGTTATGTATGCATTTTCCATACAAAAGTCTCCACCGTCAATGGACACTTAAGAATCTTAGCAAGTTGTCCACAACATGCAAGCTAATACCACCCATCCACCCATCCATTCATCCTCTACCGCTTATTCTGCAGTCAGCCATGGGGATGCTGGAGCCAATACTGGCTGCCATTGGGCAAGAGGCAAGGTGCCTGGACTGGTCGCCAGTTGATCGCAGGGCCACATATAGGCAAAACAGCCATTCACTCTGTCATTCACAAATCTGGGCAGTATTTCCAATGTATCCAAGCTGATACCCCAAAATGTATAGTTTTAGGGAATGAACAGTAGTGGTACTGAAGAACTTTTAATTCTTTATCAAGGACACATAGAAGGACTATGAATGTAATCAAACACCCACTTCCTAATTGCCTACAAGTTCTTTAATATACCAGCCACTAGGAATTCCTCTAAATTTATCAGTGATTTTCCAAAGCTCTGTGAACATTTGAAAGTTAAATGGAAGTCTTTTCATTGCAATAGTAACTTCTTACCTCAGCCATTCATTGCTTTAATTAGATTAAAAATATTCATTTTAAGATACAAGTAACTTCTTAGACATGAGCCAAGTGGTAAATATGTCTGCTGTGGAATTATATGATAAAGTAAACAATTATGTCAGGAAGCAACAAAAGAAGTCAATGTGGACAATGCAGTCTTTGGCTGTTATAAATATATTAAAAATATTATACACATTTCAGGACTTAATTGAAAATTTGATCTAATTTTCAGAAAATTAAATAGATGATCAAAAATTTGCAAGCACATGAAGCTTATGAACTCATGATTCATGCTATGAACACATCCAGAGACAGCTTAGTGTCTCTTGTGTGATAAATTCATGTAGTGGTATTGTGCAAGTGCTTCTGTCAGTGACCTTGCATTTTGGACACACAAAGCTGCTCATGTTTTCCACAACTCCAATAATTGGCAGCTTGACCTTCTGACAGAACCTGATCTCCTTTCGCACATCCTGCAATGAAACTTCCTGAAGAGAAAAGACAGATTGTTACAGCATGCAAAGTGAAGACAGAGATGAAAACAATGGTGAACAAATCTCTCACACCCACTATCACCCACTATCATAGCTGGCTGGGGTCCTGTTCTAGAGAAATTCCCCTAGAATTCACCAACAGGATTCTTAATTCAATTTATCAAGTTCAGCTCAGTGATGGGACGAGGTCTTCTTTATATGAATTCTCCACCACAGAGCATAAGCACAGAACAGATTAGTTGAAGACCAATTTATGCATATATAAGAATGCTTAAGTGATTGGTTGTTTGTATCGAGTATGTATGTGTGTGTGTGTGTGTGTGTGTGTGTGTGTGTGTGTGTGTGTGTGTGTGTGTGTATGTATGTATGTATGTATGTATGTATGTATGTATGTATGTATATATATACAATCCCACTGTCTCGTAACAATACAGCATTGCTGATCTCACCACTGTCATGACAGACATGATCGTCCTAAAAATGTATAATTGTGGGAAATGTATAGGTACAACATGTGCAAGGATGTACTAACACATTACTTATATATTGAATAGTGACGGTTGTATGGATTTCATGATAATCAAGCCACGTGCTGTATCACTATACATGTGTCTTTACTTGAGGTGTGGTGATGATTACAGCTCCATCGACATCAGCGGCGCTTAAGTACTGGACAATGGATAGATGCTCATCAGATGTGCCAGGGGGTGTGTCCACAATCAGGTAGTCCAGTTCCCCCCAATCGACATCCCTCAGAAACTGCTTGATCATTCCATTCTTTTTGGGTCCTCTCCAGATAACGGCGTCATCAGGGCTACTGAGCATGAAACCAATCGACATGACTGCAAGGTTTTCATCCACATACTAGAAAAGAGTGACACATATTTCACTTTTTGATTTATACAACATAACTTCAAGGGAATACTATCCAAAAACTCAAGAGCTGTCCTTTCCAACTGGTAATGTGGATTAGTTGTACAGAATTTTAAAGGCATGGATGACGCCAGAGGATTTTTAGCTAAATATACTGATTGCATAATGATGCCCCTTCAAAACTAGATATAATGGGTGAATTAGTACACTGAAGACACTGTATGACGAGGTATAAAATTGAGCTCTCAGAACTTGATCAAAACATTCCCAATATAGCTCGAAAAAGGTTGATAAATAATATAGAATTATTGTTATTATCTAGTAATAATTGCAAACACTTTAACTTTGTTCTAAAGTTATTATCTCTTATCTTTTTTTTGTCTGGATTTGAAAAGTTTCTTTCAAAATCATTTATACAATGAATTTAGCTTTGAGAAGTTCCACAGAATAAACAGACATTTGTGTTTTAATGATGGTTCAACTTTACATGTTTACATGTACATGGGGATTGCACTTTTTGCCAAAACATTTTGTCAATTTTTATGAGTTCTACAAACCAATTCGGAATATGAATAATGAACACACGGCAAAAAAAGTTAGCTTATTTTAACCCCACTAGATGACAGTTGGGCGAGAATCAAAATAAAATGATCTAAATGGTGATTCAACATAATCCACTTAATTTATAGGCCGCTGTGAATACATGATTTTATTTTTTTGTCTTTCATTTTTAGACTTCAGTGTTAACTTTTTGTTTGGTTAACTTCTGTCATTGCTACTTATAACTTTATATCCAAAGCCTTTGGAATTTACATTCCAACAAGATATCAAAAATGTATTAATTTCTGTCTATGTTAAATTTCTCCTCTTTGCATTGTTTAATTACATTATGCGTACATTTTGGCTTTGACAATCTTTTATTTCCCCTAACCAGGACCCTTACCACACATTAAAATTGAACTCAAAAACGATCACTCATTTTTCAAACTGTAAACAGTAGTATGTAAGAGTGAGGCCCAGTTAAAGACATACAGTCAACTAATGGAATCAATGCCTGTATATATTATGAAGAATTCCTTCCAACACTGTTTTGTCTGTTCTGTGAAAGCTAAAATAACTGTTCATTTACTGTAAAGACACAATCAAAAATACTGCACACTAATAAAATTCATGTTGAATATCTATTGAAAATATGCTAAATAAAAGACGAATCACAGAGCGCCTAGGTCAAGCAGCCATACTTCTTGATTCCCAATCTTGTGTAATTTGACTCACCACAGGAGACCAGCCTGAGCCGCTCTGGTGAACCTGAGCACAAGTAAACACACTTAAGCAGGAATAATTTAAAAAGAAAAAATTGTATGATTTCCTGACACATACATTTAGGTAAACTTGTCAGACGGAGTACTTGTTGAAAACTTTAGCTGCATTATGCTAGATCATTGCCATTGTCATCAAACAATGTAACTCATTTACAGGTATTCATAATCTATATTCAAATGTGTGTAAATCTGTTGTTCAACATTTCATGGCCATTGCTTAATTAATTTGGGTTGTATATGTTTGTATATATTTGGCTTGAACTTACTTGTTCTCCTTCAACCCCCATGATCCTAGGAAGAGATGGACCGCAGATATCTATATCCAGGAGTGCAACCTATTGATGATGAAAATGGTCTTTACCATTATCTGCCAATATCAATAGGAGAAATATATTTTTTTTACATTTTGTGAAAAAAGATAGATATAAAATCAAACCACCTGACAACGTAAGAGATTTAAATCCCTATCAACTACCGAGATTTAACTCCCGATCAGATGCCCAAGCATGGGCGAACTATGGCCCGTGGGCCACACGCGTTAGATACTTTAATCCGGCCTGCTGGCTGGTCTTGTTTGTAATGTGGTGATCAATGGCTGTATACCTGATATACCAAGAAACTGTGTCAGTTTTCAAAAAATACAATATCAACTGTCCAAGGCAGGCTCTGGGGGGCACAAGCCAGTGCCTCTCTGAGACTGACCAAGGACAGCAAAAACGCAGAGGGTTGCATCAGGAAGAGTATCCAGCGTAAAAATTGTGCCAAAACCAAATATGACAATCGAACCTATTAATCTCATACCACGTCGGTCGAGGCGCAGGTTAACAACTACTGCAATTGCTGCACATAACTCATAAGGTGCTAGTGGAAATTGGGCTACTGTGAGTCAAAGAAGGAGAGGAGGACGGCCTGTTTAGAAGCAGAGAGAGAAGAGGAAAAGTTGGCAGTCTGGGACAGAGTATAGATGTTGAATGTTGGGACCATGACAGGAAATACGAGAGAGTTGGAGTTGTTCGGAATATTCTGGAAGTGAAACGAGTTAAAGATAGATTTAGGAGTCTGAAACTGTAAATCGAAGGCGTGATGCACAATGTTGTTAATCGCTATGCCCTACAGGTGGGATGTGAGTTAGAGGAGAAGGAGAATTTCTGGATTGAGTTAGATGAAGTTATCCAAAATAGCCCCAGAGATGAGCGTGGTAATTGGTGACGACTTAAGAGTCAATAGAGTGGATGAAGAAGTGATGGGCAGGTTTGGTATCCAAGATAAGAACAGAAAGGGACCTGATGGTGGTAGACTTCGTAAGAAGGATGGAAATGGCTGTAGTGAATACTTTTTACCAAAAGAGATGATGGGCCATACAATGAAGTTATGGGAAGGAGTAGTGGAAACCAGACTGAGAGCAGAAGTTAGCATCTGCATGCAGCAGTATGGCTTCATGCCTCGAAAGAGTACAACAGATGCAGTATTCGCTTTGAGAATGCCAATAGAGAAGTACAGAGAAGGTCAGAGGGAGCTGCATTGTGCTTTTGTAGACCTAGAAAAATCATACGACAGGGTGCCGAGAGATGAACAATGTTCTTGGATGAGGAAGTCTGCAGTGCCAGAGAAGTATGTTAGACTGGTGCAGGACATGTATGCGAGATGTGAGACAGTGGTGAGGTGTGCTGTAGGTGTGACAGAAGTTCAAGGAGGAGGTGGGACTTCATCAGGGATCAGCTCTGAGCCTCTTCTTGTTTGCAGTGGTGATGAACAAGCTGACCGATGAGGTTAGACAGGAATCTTCACGGACTATGGTGTTTGCAGATGACGTTGTGATCTGTACTGAGAGTAGGGAACAGGTTGCGGAACATCGAAAGGTGCAGGTATGCTTTGGAAGGGAGAGAAAGGAAGGTTAGTGGCAGCAAGACAATATATGTGTGTGAATGAGATGGACCCAATTTGAGTTCATAGGCTTTACTGAGGCTTTGGTAGTTTGTTATAGCAGAATGCAAATGAAGCAGAGAAATCGGAGACAGGAAAGGTCAGTACCGGGAAGACGGGCAAGAGAACGCGGGGGCCCCGAAGCCCGGCGAAGGGGCCTGGGGGCTCCAGAGGCCCGGCGAGGGAGTGCAGGGCTCCCGAACAACTCACAAAAAAAAGGGGGATCAACAACACTGTTCCCACTAAAACTAAACATGACTTCCTCTACTGTGTTATGGAATAAATGCAGTTGGAAAACAATTTGTACAATAAGCCTTGCATACCCATGCTTTGCAAAAAGGCCATATTCTTTCATGTAATGACTTTTACATGTGCTTCTATTCTATCAATGTCATTTATATTAGTTCATAGTCCATCCATCTGGTCCTGGTACAGCGCATCTGTCAAACTTTAGAACCCATCGTGGCCCGCAAGTCAATTAAGTTTTCCATGCCCGAGACCTAGTTGCCAGTCGATAGAAGCTCCACATATCGACAAACAACCATTCACTTCCTCATTCACACACCTTTGCAATTTTTCCAATGTATTGTAATTGATATCCAGCATGTTTTTGGAAACCAGAGCACCCTGAGGAAACCCATACAGACATGGGGGAGAACATGCAAACTCCACCCAGAGAGGTCCCTTGTTGGAATCAAACCAGGGTCCTTCGTGCTGTGAGGCGGAATCGAAGGTGATAAATTGCTGAAAATTAAGTATGGTTTTTACAGTTTGGTGACACAAGCACACCCCACATTTCTATAAATCCTGAAACACGGGTGCCCAATACATCAATCACAATTGACTGGTCGATTGCGAAAGTAATGTTAGTAGATATCATGCCAATCAAAGTCTGTCAGCTAGAGAATAAAAATATGGTCGCAACTTCGCATTTTTGTTTATTGTAGCTGGTTCTGTAAGGTAACCCCCAGGATAAACAAGCGACTCTGGTACAGAGCTCGTCTGAGATCCCACATTTTTCTGATACATGAATCATCACGCATGTACAGTTAGCTGTGCGCAAGCAACCGCAAGTTCCAGTGACCTAACCAGCAAGTTAGCCTTTCAAATGATTTCTTCTAAAGAAAGGGTAAAACATGAGTGCAGGAACTGAATCAAGTGAGAAACTGAAAACTTAACTTCCATGCACAATGGGAGGAAGAGCTTTTACCACAATGTCACATTCAAAGTACATTTGCTTGATCTGTCAATCCAGACGCATTCGTGATCATTACTGGGGGACTTAATCATGCTTCCTTGGACACTTTTCTGCAAACCTTCAACAGTATGTGGATTGTCACACAAGAGATAATAAAACATTGGATCTACTGTATGCCAATACCAAAAATGCATACAGCGCCACTGCCCTACCCCCGCCCCCTTGGCAGATCAAATCACAATCTGGTTTTGTTAACCCCAAAGTATGTTCCCCTGTGGCAGAAGTAGCCTGTTCACACAAGGACAAAGGAGGCTTCTGATGCACGACAGGACTGCTTTGAGGCAATGGACTGGGATGTCCTCTGTGAACCACATGGGGAGGACATGAACAATATGATGTACTGCATCACAAAATACATCAGATTCTGTGAACATGCTATCCCGCCAGCCCAAACTGAACACTGCTACCCCAACAACAAGCTGTGGATCGCCCGTTAGAGACATGCTGAGGACCTGCTGCAGCTCCCAGCAAAACAATGTGAAGGATGTGTGGACAGGAATGAGGAGATCACTGGGTTTAAGGGGAGAGACAGCCAGCCAGCAGGGGGGCCTGGAGAGAGCTGATGAGCCAAATCAGCTCTTCAATAGATTCAACGCCCTACATGTCTAGACTCTCACACATCCATAGGAACCATTTAACACCTCTCCCCTCACTCTCCTATACAGCTCCTCTCTCCCTCCTCCTTGACTCCAATTCCCTTCTCCCATCTACCCTGCCACTCCACTAGGGTTATCGTCCTGCAGGTCCTGATGGCATCTCCCCCAGGATTCTAAAGACCTGTGCCAGCCACAGGTGAAGTCGATGCAGGACCCTCTGCAGTTTGCCTATCTGCCCCACGTAGGAGTTTAAGATGGTGTCATCTACCTACTGCAACAAGCTCATCTGCACCTAAATGTTGGAGGAAGTACTGTGAGAATCACAGTCTTTGATTTCTCTGGTACTTTCAACACCATTCAGCCACTGTTGTTGGGCGAGAAGGGTGTCAACAGCTCCATGATCTCCTGGATTACTGACTACCTGACAGGCATGCCACAATTTGTCCATCTGGGCAGTGTTTTGTCTGATGTGGTGGTCAGTAATACTGGAGCTCTTCAGGGGACTCTGCTTTCTCCTTCTCTCTTCACTTTAACACCACCAACTTCCAGCACAACACAGAGTCATGCCACTTACAAAGATTCTCGGATGACTCGGCTGTTGTAGTGTGCATAGAAGGGGGAGAGGAGGAGGAGTACAGGACGCTGGGGGACAGATTTGTAGATTGGACTTAATGGAGCCACTTGAGGCTGAATGCCAGCAAGAACAGAGAGATGGTGATCGACTTCAGGAAGAAGATGGACATGCCAGGACAGCCTCTACAAATCAGGGGTGAGGTGGTGGAGATGGTTAAGGACTATAGAGTCCTGGGTGTCGTGATTGACAACAGACTGGACCGAAGATCCAACACTGAGTCTGTGTACAGCAAAGGAAGAGCAGACTGTACTTCCTCAGGAAGCTCAGATCCTTTAATGAATGCAGCAAGATGTTGGAGATCAGTCTGTTGTCTTCAGTGTCATCTTTTTTACGGCTGTGTGTTGGGGGGAGTAGCATCAGAGCCAGAAACTCCTACAGACTAGTCAGGGTCATCAGGAGAGTTGGCTCTGTGATTGATCTCAGGATGGAGAACTTTGAGACCGTGGTGAAAAGGAGGACGCTTAAGAAACTGTCATCCATTATGGACGACCCGGACCAACCCCTCCTCCTCACACTGGATAGACAGCAGAGCACCTTCTCCAGCAGACTGTTACAGCTCCGCTGTCGAACGGAAAGAGACAAGCAATCTTTCCTACCTCATGCCATAACCCTATACAATAACTCACTCTAATCAGTTACTGCGGTACTTCAAATTGCCACTTGCCCCTTTGCTCATTATTTATGCCCTTATATTGGTAGACATTTTTTTTTCTTTTTCTCAGATTATGCTTTATATTTTCATATTTCAGAGTTTATTTTATTTTACTTAATTTATATTCATTTTCATTTTCAACTTGTCACTGTCTTGTCCTTGTATGTCTTAAAGTACATCTCATCTCATCTCAAAAACTTTTAACACAAATTCCCCTCCGAAAAGCGAGCTGAGAAGAAGAAAGGAGAAGGCACTGAAATCACAGATGTCCAGAAAACTGTCATTTTTCTCAGGGCTGATTTCAGAAGCTCGAAACCAGATACCAGCAGCTACTGTCCGAACTCTGCTGTTTACTGCAAGTCATCAGAGTAAGGTAACCAAAAAAGTGTTCTCTGTTTAAGTGTGCCATAAGGGTTCATGCAGTTATGCAGGGTGCATTAACACAAATTGTGTTAAGTATACTCAGTCAATATAAATAAATAAATATTCAGCCTTTTTGGTGGAGGTAGATCATTTTTACATGGTCATTTGAAAAGTAGCTCACAAGGCAAAAAAGTGTGGGCACCCCTGACTTACTAGAAAGATAGCCCAAAGCCCTATATACAGGAGTATGCTTGTGAATAAAATCCGAGTAGTCCATTAGAAAGTTCCTCCTGAATGAAGTCTTTATTATTATGAGTAACAATGCCTTTTCTCTGCAGACATCCTGCTTTTGATTTTTTCCACATGTATTTTCTGTACTACTTCTAGGACAACAAGAAAAATGTCCTTCTGTCCTTGTGCAAAAGTGTGAATCATACATCTCTAATGATGATCTCTTCTAAATTAAGCAACTAATTGGCAAATTATGAACAACAATGTGTCAATGTAATTTTATTAAGAAATTACCTCTTTTGTGCTGTCACGTGCCAGGGTGTACGCCAGATGAGCACTGAAGGTACTTTTCCCCACTCCCCCTTTTCCAGAGAGCACGAGGATCTTGTGTTTGACTGTTGACAGTTTTTCTCCAATCTCTGCTATGGCTGGAGATTAAAATTAAATTGTAGTGCTTTATTTTTTTGTAGCTCCATTCAATAATCGACAGTGGTTCAAACCTCAAGGAAATATGAACATTCATTTATTCAGGTAGACAAATCAGAAATCAAGCTTTTGCCTCACATAAAACTAGATATATGGTATTAAACTCTCGTGTGTACATCAAAACTAAATAATGTTGTGATATGAGATCAATCCTACCTGGGTCTGGGGCCTTGGTGGCTCCAGAAGAGCAGAGTTTTTGGTTGGGACAGCCCTGACAGGAGGCAGACCTTCCTGCTTGTTCGCTCCTCGTACCAGGACAGCCTGAAGATAATGATCATGGGTTTCATCTCCTCTAATCCGAGAGGTGAAACGTCTTCAGAAGGAACAAGTGTAACGCCTCAATGAAGACGTCAGCAGTTAGCCTTCGGTCCGTCGCGAGTTTATTTCGTGCGTAATTCTGTACGTTTACGGGCAACTAGCAGATTCGTAGCTCAACACACCATGCGGAGCAGTACCATTGGAAGTCGTGAGGGCAGTGTTGGGCAGGACGCTCAAGTGCGACCAGCGAAAGGAAGAGAATAAGAAGACAACATCGCGTTTCACTAACCACGCAGAGGATTTCTCCGTCCATACGCAGCAGCAATGTAATATTCGGCAGCGCAGCACTGTCTACAGAATTGCCTCCTCTTTCTATATCCCATGATGTTGTCCGAAACCGAACGCCAATCTTGGAAATGACTTCGGAAATTCCCTATGGTGGAAGTAATGTTCAACAACTATGGCAAAGTAAAAAAAAGGGAAGAATGTGGATTGTGACGTGTGAAACGAACTGGCCCATTTAAGAATATAACGTAAGCATTATTGCCAGTTCATACCTTTCCAGCAATGCAATCGAAAACTCCCCGTGTATACAATTATTTACTGTATGTTTCCATGTGAAAAATTATAAATTAATGACGAATGGTTTCAATTACGTCATAAAAATCCGTATTTTTCATTCTGTTCATCTCTGAAGTTTGGAAGCGAATGGCTCTCATGACACAAAAGCTATCTGGCAATTGATATCCTTGACGAGGGAGATAAAGACCGTTTATGTTTAAATGTTCGAACAATTCTACAAATACTAATCCCTGTATTTTCGATTACCTTAATCTTCCAGATATTACCAAAACAGCAGAGGAGATGTGGTTATTTCATACCCGTAGACATGACGGTTACCGGTATTAACTAACATCTTAAATCTCTAATATTTAGATTCCGATGGGAATTATATCAATATGCATTACTGCAAGGTTACAATTTTTGCAAACAGAAAAGCGACGAAAGTGCAAAGTATCAACTTGTTTAAATAACATTAAAGACGTGTCAACTTTAAAATTTCATTACAAACCTACGATAATGTAAGAAAAAACAAAATACTAATACAAAAACTTACTTTCAGGTGCGTTTTCTGGTTTGTCCTCCATCATTGCTCGTCTGTCCACCGCTGAAGTCTTTCCCTTTCGAAAGTTCCGGATATACGTCATGAGACAACTGCGTCAAGATATATAACTTTGAAGGTTGCAAGACAAATGCTATGGCTAAGAGTGCAAACTGAGTGGTTTGTCTTTCTTATTTTTTATTTTATTTATCTATTTATTTATAGCTCATAAGAGTCCTGTTTTGGAGCCATATCTGTGTATTTTTAGTGTTTTGTTTTGATGTACCTCAAATAATGAGGCCGGTCCTTCTCGGTTCTTCTCGTGCTGTAGACCGCACGTAATTCAATATTATAGTCCACTCTTGGAACTCTTCTACTCTCTTAGTGCTCGAACGTGATATGGTCAGTAAAACATATTGTTTTCGTAGCAGTAATTTAAATTTACTTTTATTTAGTTAGTTTAGGCTCTTTTTTTAATGATATTTTAATTTTATTTTCATTGTAAAACTTTGTCTTTTTGCGATGCAACATTTTTCTTTATATATTTGCCCCCCCCCCCCCCCCCCCCCCACCCCCCCCAACACACCTAAATCACT
>CAAKHD010004573.1:60805-73878 GCA_901007705.1 Fistularia tabacaria
TTTTTTAAGAGATTTTTAATTTTTTTTTTATTTTAAAACTTTTTTTTTTGCGATTTCACATTTTTTTTTTTAATTTTTCCCCCCCCCCCCCCCCCACACACAACACACACACAGTTTAATAATTCATGTAATTAAACTTAAATCCTACATCAGCCTGGTCTATGGAGTCTCTCCAAGGGAGTGTTTAGCTGTTAGTATAGCTGAGTATACTTTCTGGTATGTCTGTAGACAACCCTCATTGAGGACAGATCATTACTGGTGCTAGTGTCATTCAATTTACTTTGACAGTGTAATAGGTACAGCATAACATGTGCAATGTGTTAAATTGTACTCATTCAGCCTGTAACAAATCAAAGATGAGTTCAATGATTAGGTGAAGGACGGAAGGACGACTTTTCCAAGTGCAGTCTGATCAAATAGAATTTAATTCTGTCAGCAAGAATTCAGGAGTCACACAGCTGTGGGTTCTCTGCCACCCACCCCCTAGGTGGGTGACGCTGCAGAAGAGCCCTCATCGTTATTTCATATTTGATTATAAAGGTTTCAGGGCCGGTTACAGTTGCAGATGATTATTGCCATGGCTGTTGTTATATCCTACCCAGTCGCTCGCTCCAGACATCCTGCGAGACGGTCGGCATGACCTGTCTTCTCTTCTCCTCCGTGGGCAAAACACGTCCTTGGCTCAAGGAACAAGGTGGCACCCAGCCAGGTCGGCTGGGTGCCAACTTGTTCCTTCTCCCAAAGGCCATCTTGTTTTTGTGGTCGCCCGTTACTCTGCAGTGCACACGTACTTCTACATAAACACCTCCTCCATTGGCTTATCGAAAATGCTAAACACAAAGACACAGCGTCTCATCCTGAAAGATAATTCAAAACTACTTATTACTATTATGCCATAAGAACATTTCTAAGTTAACATATTCCTCCAAATCCTATAAAGTCCTGCTCTGCTGAAGATAAGAATCCTTATTTTTAATTGTTTTTTTGTTTGTTTTTTTCACATTTTATGATGCAGATAGATGATTAGTCTAATAATCTAATCTAATGATAGATGATTATGTTTAAGGCCTCTACATCCTAACTTTGCTCTAACTTCTTGTGAGGTATGTCGAGGCTTTTATTGGCCATTTTAGAAACACTAACTCATATTTTGAATTGAACAATGTGGTACCAAGGTGTTCCTGAAGTAAGCATTGTGAGTAGAGAAATTGGAGGTCTGGTATTTTAATACTACTAACATTTCAATTTTTACCTATTCCGATGGGTTTTCCAGTTACTATTACTGTACATAAAGCCATCTTTGTCTTCTCCGAGAGAGGTGACTTCAATGATGTCTTTTAATCACCAGAAATCAAGATATTGCAGCAGACACTAAGGGGTGTGGCCTCTCACCCAAGGACTAAGGGCTGGGGCGGCGTTGTTAAACCAGGTATATATCGGCGATCCTGAATGTTCTGTGAGTGGTTAAATGTTAGTTGGTGTGTTTGCATTAAAGTTTGAGCTCCTCCACGACTCCGCCGTCATTTCCTCATCTACACACCACATTGGTGACCCTGACATGATATCTGACTCAGAGGAAATGTGCGACTCTACCTTGGCCACGTCACCCCATCTCGCTCAGCCGGCCTGGCCCCTTGTGGCTGTTCCACTGCCGGAGTTCTGGCAGAGCGACCCGGCTGCTTGGTTCCATCCGAATTGGAGGCAATTTTCAGCACGCAGTGTCGTTTGCCACCGACCCATGCGAAAAGAGGGAGGTTGGTCCGCGATGGCACACCAGTTTTTTGGTTGCGGGGGATGTGTACCAATGGTTTGCTTGCGAATTTTCCATCACTGACGACGCCCACGTTTTCCACCGTGTGTGCGAGATACGGCGTGGAGCATTTCATCGCCTGTTTCATGTGAGCGAGGCACCTGGACATGGCCAAACTGGCAACTGCGAGGGAGGAGTTCACCACCATGGAGCCTCTGGGGACTGGAGGCGGTCTAGCAGCCTGTTGGCCTCCCCGCTCGACATGGTGCCCAAGGCCGATGGGTCGTGGCATCCATGCGGCGATTTTTGCCAGTTGATTACCCTGACTGTGAATGACCGTCAACCCATCCCCCACATCCAGGATTTGTCAGCGTGGCTGTCTAGCGCCACCATCTATTCTAAAGTGGACTGGTACGCTGTTATCACCAGGTGCCTGAGCACGTGGAGAACGTGCCCAAGACTGCAGTGATCACCCTGTTTGGTCTGTTTGAGTTTTTGCGTATGCCTTTCGGCCGCTCAGACTTTCCAGAGGCTCATGGACTCGGTGCTGCAGGATCTCTCGTTTGTTTTTGTTTATCTAGATGACATTGTGGTGGCCAGCCCGTCGGCTGAGATGCATCTGGAGCACCTGACACAGGTTTTCCAGCGTCTCGACGAGCAAGGCCTCATACTCAACCCGGCTAAGTATCAGTTTGGTCTGTTGGTTGATTTCTTGGGACAACGCATTTTGCCGCAAGGCACGGTTGCAGTTGCTTGACGTCGTCGAGTTTTCGAGTCGGTGCACTTGCTCTCACACCCGGGGGTCCGAGCTTCAGTGAAGCTGGTGTGTGCGAAGTTTGTCTGGCCAGGCGTTCATCGGGATATCAGGGAGTGGGCGGCCGCTTGCGTGGCGTGCCAGAGTGCTAAGGTTCACCAGGTCCACAATTTGTGTCGGCGCTCTGGTCAGCACTGGCAAGGTCTTTGGGGAAGACAGTGCACCATACGACGGCCTTTGCGAGCGTTTCCAACGGCCCCTCAAGGCAGCGTTCAGGCCGCGCTCTCAGGTGACAACTGGACGTACCATTTACCATCGTTCATGCTTTGGCTGCGGTCGGCACCTTAGGGCTCAATGGCTCATGCAGTTATATGGGGGTATTGCCGTAAAAAGATCATGACGGGAAGACCCCTATGTCTGGACATAACCCATTGACAGGCTAGGGATGTTTTGTTTACTTTGTTACTATATATTATAACATCTGTTCACATAAATAGGTGCTCCCAAACATGGAAAGAACAGTGGCAGCATGAAGTCATAGCCGGGGCGTAAAAATTCTCGATTGTAAATTCCTCGAGCTTTGCTCTCAGGTCACCTATACTTTGAAGCTCTATTAATTCCAATGGCAAAGAGGTCAAAGCGTGAGTGCTGTGCTCTGAAGTCAGAAAAAAAGGCCAATCAACTTAATTAATTTACAGGCCAACAAAACCTCCCAAAACTGAGGCTGAGCTTGTCTGACAAAGAGGAAAGTGGGCAAGAATGCCTTGCCTCTGTTTGAGACTCTCATAGGTGGAATTCACTCTGGAAAGCTGTGATCATGTCATGCAAGATGACCTGTTTGCATCCCCTGTCTTCCTTATCAAACTTTATAATGTCTCCCCCCTCTGCAAGATAGGAATGTTCAGCAATAAATCAAAGCATGTTTTGAGTGAAAAGAAAGAATGCATGTAATGTAATGTAATGTTGGAGCCCTCCAGCAAAATAATTTCTTTTGGGATTAATAAAGTTCAATTCTATTCTACGGCCTCTGATTCAGTTGGCCATGATGTTCAGTTATGTCACACAGCATGGCAAAATCACAAAGCCAACTTTGCTCTAGTTTTGGTAATCATTTCCTACTGCGACTGCTGTCTGCCTTTTTATTCTTGAAACGTTAGTTTTTTTTCTCGGAGGCTAAAAGTAGCATTTGGTCTTTGTCTGACGTCAAAATGCGAACATAGATTGAACTCCTTCAATAGCGACACTGCCCCGTAACCCATGGTGGGCCGTCAAGGACAGCCAGACCTTCTCAGACGACCGAAAAATAGTCAGAATTTTTTTTTTTTGTCTTAAATGGAAACAAAATTATTCTCAATAGTCCTTTTCACTTCATGCCATATTAAATATACTTTTTTGCGGTGTTTGCAGTATATATGGTAATTTTTATCCAATCATTTTTCAGCTAACTTGTGTTATCAGGTTCTATGAAATCTGCCCGAACCCGGAGATTCAGTAGGTACTAAAAGCTGCCTCTGTTTATGGCTCATTTTACAAGGAAAAAAAACTGAGTGAGAATATCGGGCAACTTTATGCAATGGCTTCTTTAGCTGTGATTATCCCTCTGTCCATTGGCATTCAAGTGTTATATGCCAGAAACACGACCTGACAGACACGGCTTTCTGCATTTGCATCCATGTCACATTGACAGAATACAACTTATGGTAGAAGTGACCTAGGTGTAGCTCTCATGAAAATCAGCAACAAAATTAAATTAACACTTCGATCATGGAAAACAAAGACGATATAAACTGTATGAGCGCTATAAAAATAGGCAACCTGTATGACGGACCTGTATGAGTTTGGACAGACTTTGAGGACACTCTCCTCGGTGAAGGATGATGTATATAAAAAAAAAAAAAAAAAAGCTTCCAGTTGAGGATTTTACATGGCACTATTGTGGCAATCAGGTATTTCTCTATGAATTTTTTTTTCGTTTTATATAAGTTTCCTTTCAGGAATCTTTTTGAAAAGGTTTTTCATGTTTTCACTCCAGTGCAACAGACTTTTTTTCTAGCCTTCTAACGGATGTTTTTAAGCTTTTTTTATGGGCTTCTCTGACCCCTGTTGTTATGTGTGGGATCAAATATGAAAAAAAACAAATTTAGAAGCCAAATTTTAATCTTTATAATTAGAAGAGCGAAATTAGCAATTTATTTAACTCAGAGGGACCAATTGCGTTCTCAGCAGACTAAAGTTGGTGTTCTCCTTCCAGAGGGGCCCCAGTATCAACAGTTGAATTGACCCTCAAATTATTGACAAGATAAAAATAGATTATTTGGCAGGGAAACTGTTCAGATATAAGCTGTTATTTATGAAAATACTATGACTAATAATAATATAATGCACACCGCTTCCCTCTTTGAGCCCCTCGGCAATTTTCATGTTGGCATTCCATTCCTTTATCTATCAATTTCCTTTTCTGTCCCCTCCTGGTCTGGCCTCCTCTCTTTTTCCCCTCCGTTTCAATATCTTTACTGCCTGAAGAAACAGACTCAATCATCCACTCTAATACCCATAGTAATGTTTTTTAACTGTTCGTCTTGCTTAGCTTTTACAGTAATCATCAGATCTTTTACACAAACATGGACATTTCTGACTGCAGGCACTTGTGCATGCACTTCACATCATTTCAATTCCCAGACCACAACCATGTCCAGCCTACCCAATATGATGACGTCAACAGGGATGGGAAACAGTATTCTTTTGATACTCAGGGACACCAGCAGAATTTATAACTGCCTCAGTGCCTTTTTGGGAGGTGGTTATTTAAAGACTTTTAAAAATGTATTTTTAACCCTTATTTCAAATAGTTTGTTGGTAACCAATTAATCTACTGGCTATATTTACTTCTAATATTGGTGAGTAAGCTTCTTTTAAAGTTTGCATAGAACTTGAATACTCACAGTGGCTTGAAAATTAATTATGGATTTATATTATTTCTCTGAATAAATTCTGTTTGGGCTAGTTTTTGTAATACCTTTCAAATACATTTAGAGATGACTCATAATTTTAGTATATCTGTTGGGTACCATTACGATTTTGAAAATATGTTACATTAGACATTGTTACGATAGAATTTCAAATGCGTCCAATAGGGTTTTTCCTATGGGCTTTATACATATAGTGACCAATCTTCTGGTTTAATCCACAATCACAGGCTGCCTCTCTGATGTGAAGTAACCCTTTGTAATCATGATTTTTCACCCTGTAAAATGTAACCGTACACGAAAATAAGATTTGACAAAGATTGCTGAGGAACAGCATTATCTTTGCGGGAAAAATTGCGGTTATTACACAATGGATATTTGCTTATAAGTATCTTTTAAGCTCCTTCTGAGTGGTGAAGACCTGGTCCAGAGTGTTGTTTCCCCGAGAAGAAAAGTTAATATGCTGGAAAATGTTGTGCAACGCATTCTTTCATTCTGTGGGTCTGCATGGTTAAAGTCCCCCAGCCAAGATGAGAAAAAGCATCTGGGTGGACTGTCTGCTGCTCACTGATATGCTGGGGCAGTTCATTCAGAGCCTCAACCCTGGTGTTGTTTCTAAGGCTTGTAAACAGCCACAAGCAGTATGACCATGAATTACCTCTGTAGATAAAATGGCTGACACTTTTTATTCATGAACTCAACCAGTGGTGAACTGTGCTTGCAGACCAAAACAGCATTGCAGCAACAGGTGTCACTGAAGTAATCACCATGCCAGCTGCCACAGGTCTCACATCCCTCGATGAGGGCTCTGTCCACTCTGTCCACAAGTGTTAGCCAGCCAAAGTGGGCAGAGCTGTCTGGGACGCTGTCGCTGAGCCACGTTTCCACAAAGATAAAGAAACTGCAGTCTGTCATAGTATGAATGGTCGTCTGGAGTAGGCGGATATTGTTCATTTTGTTGCTGGTTGGGATGGCCTGCTTGTGTGGGCTAGCTGCTAGCTAGGCCTAATAACCTCTTCCCTTGACTGTCTTCTGCTTCCTCTCATACCGCCTGTGACGTTTCCACAGCGTGGAATATGAAGGTGCTTAAGGTGGAGTTGTTAATCGAGTTACAGAGTTGTTTGTCTAGATGCAGTGACAGTAGCAAGTTGACAAGCTTGAAAGGGTTCATAGTGTTAAAGGCAGGGCTGAAGTCAACGACCTGCATCCTCATGTAGGCGTTGGGGCTCTCCGGGTGATTCTAGGTGGTGTGGAGTAGAAGTCAAGAAGCATCCTCTGTGCACCTGTTGGCTTTATAGGCTTCTCTCTGTCATCTCTGGTAGTTACCAGCTGCGCACCTCCAAGTGGTTACTCCTCAATGTTCCCAAGCTCTGACAGAATTTTGCAGCACAGCGTTATCCTCTCATGCTCCATGGTTATGGAATCATTTCCGAAAATCTGTTAAATTACGAAAAATTGTTTCCATTTTTTCAGAGGATCATAAAGAGTGCAGTGAATTAGGAATACCATTGTTTTTCTTGACCACTGCGGTTGAATGCTGCCTTTTCAGCCAGTAAATTATTAAATTATTAAATCATTAAAGTCTGGAGTTAGTTTTGCTGTGGCAATTCTCAGAATAGATCTGAGGTGTTGGCCAGTTAACTTGGAGCGATGAGAAGCTTTATGATGTTCATACTGCTGAACATTTGCTGAACCAAAAAAAAACAGCATCTTCCATGCTACCTTCTGGAGATTTGAAAATGTGGCTTTGTTTCGTGAAGCATAAAGGTAGTCAGTAGACAATCAAAGAGAAATCAATTTCTCTTTTAAGATGGAGATCTGAAACTGAAGATTGATCAGTTCCAGTTGCAGCTCCTGTGGTGCTGTTTCAGGGTCTTGTGACACAGACAGAATACTAGCTAAAGTGATTTGGCAATTATTTCAATGGCTGAAATCAATGACTGATGGCAGAGTTCCCCATGCAGGTCGCCCAGCTATTTGCTATATTTCTTCACATTTTGGTGGCCTCTTTCTACATGGCTACTTTGGGAAATTGAACCAAATATTTGTCTGAAATTTGTATTTGAGTATGTACTCAGCTTTGATTTGAAGGCTCTCATGTTTGTGTTCATGTCGTGCACAAACTATGTCCACAGCAAACCAAAATTCACAAAGCCAGTTCTTGTTGCTCAGCAGAGGAAATTTGAAGGATTTACCCATCCATCCATCCATCCATCCATCCATCCATCCATCTATCTTTCCATCTTCTTCTGCTTATCCTTGGTCGGGTCGCAGGGGCAGCAGCTGGAGCAGGGAGGCCCAGACTTCCCTCTCCCCAGCCACATGGTCCAGCTCTTCTGGGGGGACCCCAAGGCACTCCCAGGCCAGCCTGGAGACGTAGTCTCTCCAGAGTGTCCTGGGTCTTCCCCATGGCCTCCTCCCAGATGAATATGCCCAGAATACCTCCCCCGGGAGGCGTCCAGGAGGCATCTTGACCAGATGCCCGAACCACCTCATCTGACTCCTCTCTATGCGGAGGAGCAGCGTCTCTACTCCGAGTTCCTCCTGGATGGCCAAACTTCTCACCCTATCTCTAAGGGAGAATCCAGCCACCCTGCAGAGAAAACTCATTTCGGCCGCTTGTATCCGCGATCTCGTTCTTTTGGTCACTGCCCACAGCTCATGACGATAGGTGAGGGTAGGAACGTAGATCGACTGGTAAATTGAGAGCTTTGCCTTCGCTCAGCTCCCTCTTCACCACGACAGATGGGTACAGAGTCCGCATCACTGCGGACGCTGCACAGAGTCCACAGCTCCATCCTTCCCCACTCGTGAACAAGACCCCGAGATACTTGAACTCCTCCACTTGGGGCAGGACCTCTTCCCCGACCCGGAGTGGGCACTCCACCTGTTTCCGGTTGAGCACCATGGTCTCGGATTTGGAGGTGCTGATCCTCATCCCGGCCGCTTCACACTGGGCTGCGAACCGGTCCAGTGAGAGCTGAAGATCACGGCCTGACGGAACCAATAGGACCACGTCATCTGCAAAAAGAAGAGACTTGATCCTGTGGCCACCAAACCAGATCGCCTTGACGCCCTGGCTGTGCCTAGAAATTCTGTCCTTAAAATTTATGAAGAGAATCGGTGACAAAGGGCAGTCCTGGTGGAGTCCAACTCTCACCAGAACTTACAACCGGCAATGCGGTCCAGGCTCCGAGTCCGGGCATACAGGGGCCGGCCAGTATAACAGCCAGAATATAACAGCCAGTATAACGGGGGCTGGTACCCCATGTTCCCGGAGCACCCCCCACAGGGCTGCCCGCGGGACACGGTCGAATGCCTTCTCCAAGTCCACAAATCACATGTTGACTGGTTGGGCAAACTCCTATGCCCCCTCGAGAACCCTGATGAGGGTATACAGCTGGTCGACTGTTCCACGACCAGGACGAAAAACACAATACTCCTCCTGAATCCCAGATTCAACGACCCAGCGGACCCTCCTCTCCAGCACCGCTGAATAAACCTTGCCAGGGAGGCTGAGGAGTGTGATTCCCCTACAGTTGGAGCACACCCTCCAATCCCCCTTTTCAAGAAGGGGGATCACCACCCTGGTCTGCCAGTCCAGCGGCACTGTCCCCGTTGTCCACGCAATGCTGCAGAGGCGTGTCAGCCTGGACAGCCCTACAGTATCCAGAGCCCTGAGGAACTCAGGGCAGAGCTCATCCATCCCCGGGGTCTGCTGCTGAAGAGCTTTTTGACTACTTCAGCAACTTCAGCCCCAGAGATAGGTGGACCCCCCCTGGGGTCCCCTGGCTCTGCTTCCTCATTGGAAGGTGTTTTGATGGGATAGAGGAGGTCTGAAAAGTATTCCTGCCATCGATCTACAATGTCCCGTGTTGAGGTCAGCAGCGCCCCGCTCCAACTGTACACGGTGTTGACGGAGCTCTGCTTCCCCCTCTGAGACCCCAGATGGTGGACCAGATTCTCCTCGAAGCCCACTGAAAGTCATTCTCCATGGCCTCCCCGAACTCCTCCCACGCCCGAATTTTTGCTTCAGTGACCGTTGTAGCTGCATGCTGCTTGGCCCGCCAGTACCTGTCCACTGCCTTCGGAGTCCCGCAAGCCAAAAAGGCCAGATAGGACTCCTTCTCCAGTTTGACATCGTCCCTCACCACTGAGGTCCACCAGCGTGTTCGAGGGTTGCCGCCCCAACAGGCTAACCGCCTTATGGTCATAACTCTAGACTGCCACCTCTACAACAGAAGCGCGGAACATGGCTCATTTGGACTCAATGTCCCCCGCCTCCCTCGGGACGCGGTTGTAGTTCTGCCGGAGGTGGGTGTTGAAGCTCCTTCTGACAGGGGACTCTGCCAGACGTTCCCAGCAGACCCTCACATTGCGTTTGGGCCTGTCAGGTCTGACCGTCATCCTCCCCCACCATCGGAGCCAACTCACCACCAGGTGGTGATCAGTTGACAGCTCAGCCCCTCTCTTCACCTGAGTGTCCGGGACATGCGGCCGCAAGTCCGAAGACACGACCACAAGGTTGATCAAAGAACTGTAGCTTAATGTGCATTGGTACCAAGTGCACATATGGACACCTTTATGCCTGAACATGGTGTTTGTTATGGACAATCCGTAACGAGCACAGAAGTCCTATTACAAAACACGACTCAGGTTTAGATCGGGGGGCCGTTCCTCCCAATCACGCCCTTCCAAGCCACACTGTCGTTGCCAACGTGAGCATTGAAGTCTCCCAGCAGAGCGAGGGGGTCCCCAGAAGGAGCGCTCTCTAGTAACCCCTCTAAGGACCCCAAGAAGGGTGGGGATACTGAGCTGCTGTTGGGTGCATAACCACAAACAACAGTCAGAACCCGTCCCCCCACCTGAAGGCGGAGAGAGGCTACCCTCTCGTCCACCGGGTTGAACCCCAACGTGTAGGCGCCGAGTCAGGGGGCAATCAATATGCCCGCTCCTGCCTGGTGTCTCTCGCCGGGGGCAATTCCAGAGTAGAAAAGAGTCCAGCCCCTCTCGAGAGGCCTGGTTCCGGACCCCGTGCTGTGCGTTGATGTGAGTCCAACTTTATCTAGTCGGAATCTCTCAGCCTCACGCACCAGCTCTTTTAGATTCCACACTCATTGAAACATCTTGCCCTAACTTAACAAGAGGACACAAGAGTGGTGAAATAAGTCCTGGTTATCCAAATTGGTTTCCTCTACGGACGCAATAAACTGATGGTGCTAAAGTTCCCCCGCCTTGTACAAAGTTAACAAATTTTACAAATGGATTTACAACAAGTTTAAGCTCCCATACAGACTTACAGAGAGATTTCTGATGACTGATGCAGTGAAAGAAAATATTCAGGAGATGACAGACCTGTCCTCAGACCTTTTATTGACTTGTAAGTGGTTAAATGTATCAACAAGGGTGATGAGGCCAAGTGCAGGGGCTGCTGTGGACCATCTTCAGCTCAGTGTGGCAAAGACAAAGGAACTGGTTGTACACCTGAGGAAGACCGAGGTGCCGGTGAGCCCTGTTTTCATCCAGGGGTCAGTGTGGACATTGATGATTACTACAAGTATCAGTTCCATGACGTGCTGGCCAGATACAGGAGTTCTTTCAGCACCCGGCTGATTGCACTACAATGCATATAAATATACACATAAATAAACATATAGTTGTTAACGTACTTGTATATACCTTCTATTTACTTTATATACCTTTATATTTATTTTTATATTGAGTTTTATTTGAGTTCTTTTCACATTGATGCTTATATTTCTCATGTGTGAGTAGGAGCCCCTGCAACAAAGAATGGCTTCTCCCTTGGAGAGCAACAAAGTATTCTGATTCTGATTCCTTTCCTCTTTTACATCATCTTAAATTGTTTTCAGCAGCCGAACATTTTTTTCAAGTTAAATTTGGCAGTCCATCTGTGGTGACATTGGCAAATTTACTCCAAGGTATCTTCTTTCTCTGGATGACAGCAGACACCTGGTCAGAAAAGTCCTTTCCTCGTGCTTTTCGCCTCAGGACCACCGTGGACAGAAACTCCTCTGATATTTCAAAACTGTTGTTTATCTCTCGGATAACAATTAGGAGCTGAGCAGTGTCTTTTATGCCATCACTTTCATCTAGTGGTAGTGAATAGAATTTAAAGAACTCTGTCTTCTTTTACACATGCTGACTATATCTTCTTCAATCAATTACGCATGGTGAATCACTGTCCTGCTGATAAACTAATTTTTTAAAACTTGCCTTTGGTGGTAGGACAAAACAGACCTCCTGTCTTCACCTTGCATTCTTTGGCAAACTCAGAGAAAGGTTGACTTTCTTTGCAAAATAAGGCATGAAAATTTCCTTGATGCTCTACCCTTGAATTGCAGTTTGTCAGTAATTTTTTTTTTGCTGAGTCTGTAATTTAGCTGACAACTTTTCAGCAGTAGCCTCCCAGTCTTGCATCCACTGCTTGCTAACACAATTAGAAAAAAGGTGAAATGAGTGAGGTCTTATTATAAAATAAGTTAATAATCCTTTTTAAAATCTCCTCATGGCTAATGGACATGATTTTCCTCCCTTAAAGATATTTCACCTCTCAACTGGAAGACTTCTTTGGCTCAAATGGATTGTTGAGAGTTTTCTGCACATAACCACCAGGATTGGGGGCTGGTCTAAGTTGCGATGGCTTGTTGTATAAATGAGAAAGTTGTTTTGCAGAATCTAGATTTAAGGGAGTTGTTTTAACGGGGGTGTAGTACATGGGAACAAAGGAAAAACTGTCGGGGAACTTACCTGGATTAAAATTTGAATACCTTAGCCAAAATTCTCAGATTGTGAAATAAAATAGAGAAACCCGTTGGATCACATGGACTAAGGCTCAGGTGGAGGTCACTCGAGTCTGGTTCTGGCAGTGGATCTTTCCAGGTGGTTTGGAGGGTGATGGGAGGCCAGGTCTGTGTGAGGTAAGGTGTTTTGGGACGGGTCCCAGTATGGCGTTACATGCAGGCGAAAGGTTGTGCCCAAAGGCCCTTGCCCTGTTCACATATATTTTTCTATTCTGATAAAGATGGCTTCTTTGACTATTCTCTTGAACCATCTGTCTTCTCAGGCGAGAATGTGGACATTGCTGTCTTCAAAGGGATGGCTGTTGTCCTTCAGGCGTAGGTCGACTGAGGACTCCGGTCGTCAACTGGTGGCTTTCCTGTGCTGGGCCATCTGTTCCTGCTGCGGTTGTTTGGTCTCCCCAGTGTAGATGTCATCACAATCCTCAGTGCAGGTGAAAGCATACACCACGTTTTTGATCTGGCGCCTGGGTGTTTCGGAGAGTGTACTGGTATTTGGTGTTTGTCGAAAACCCTTGTGAGTTTTTCCGAAATACCAGCAATACTTCTTGATCGAATGGCTGTTACATGTTGTCTGTTTAACACCATTAACCTAAGCAAATTCCACGTAGTTGAAAAAATTCTTGGTGATTAAAGCAATTCTAATTCTGATTCTGAACATATGAGATATATGAGATGTATCAATGAGATCATGATTATGTCCTTCTGTTTGTTACTGTCCTCCTCCTGTACTGTGCTTTTGTGTCTGGAAGTTTCAGTCTTGGCAAAGGGCCAATTATGGC
>CAAKHD010004574.1:5426-20316 GCA_901007705.1 Fistularia tabacaria
GCGCGCCCTCACACAGACCCCCACAGCGACACACACCAGCACACACCACACCCACACACACACACGCACACACACACACACACACACACACACACACACACACACACACACACACACACACACACACACACACGTGTAGATACAGTATACACAGGATGGCGACTGGCTGCAAGACCGAGTTGACATATTAAGTATACAGTATATAAAGGGGCGTTGATTCTATTTTTAGACAAATAGCCTTTGCTAGAATGAATGGCCAACCTTTATGCTGAAATAGGACCATTATCTCCTATCAGTGTGTGTGTGTGTGTGTGTGTGTGTGTGTGTGTGTGTGTGTGTGTGTGTGTGTTTGTGTGTGTGTGTGTGTGTGCGCGCGAGCTGAATGCAAGACAAGGAGACAGATATCATCATAGCATTTTGTGTGTATCTGACCTGAATATGCACCCTGCCGCTTTCACCTGTCAGCTCCAGCAGATCACATGGCTTACACTCTCTGTCCACTCTCTTTTCATATCCCCCTTTTCTCCTCTTCCTCCCACATGAGCGGTTTTCCCCCGTTCGGCCCATCCTTTGGTGTCATCATGCTGGATGACATGGGGGAGGTCTGAGTTTGTGTTTGTATGTGTGTTGGTGGATACTCATCATTTTCGGATGAAGGTGATCGCATTACTGAGCATCATTAGGACTAATATTTGTGTGACATTCCACAGAACACAGTGTGAAGAAAAGGTCATCAAAGTTCAAATTTTTTAAAGATTTTCCAATTACGTCTTCTCATTTCTGTGATTTTTTTTTCTCTTAAGATATAAGAAAACTTTTTAAGTATTTAAAATGTATGAGCTATTACTTTATATACAGGCACTTTGGGCTTCAGTGAACCCCTGATGTACTTTGCTTTCAAATGCAACAAATTCACTTGTCATATCAGGGTAACGAAATGTTAAATACAAGTAGAGGAAATCAGATACGAGATGGACCAAATAACAGCAATGCATTACACCGCTCTGTGATATGTTTGTGTCTTTGTTTGACAGGTGGTGTACTTGCAGCAAGCCGAGGTTACGAGGGAGCGGGTGTATGCCATGCACCAGTCCAGCGTCGATGGCGTGGAGGACATGTCCTCCCTCGCTGAGCTGCACGAAGCAGCCATCATGCACAATCTGTACCAGCGCTACCAGAAGGACAGCATCTATGTAAGTGCACTCAGATAAACGTGTGAGCGGTTTCGCTCGCGGTCGAGTGTGATTGTACGTAATCTCTACGTACTCGTCATTTCCCGTATCTTTACTTGCCTCAGGCTTTTAGCTGAGCACACAAATCATGAGTGTATTTTGTAGAGAGATGACAACATCAGAGAACTGCAGTCAAATCAACTATAGAAAAGCTTTTTTTAATTCTTTTTTTATTGCTAACCTTACCATTAGCAGTTATTCCCATGATGCTAAAGGCTGGGAGGATTCTTATAGAGCCGGTCCCCCGGCTCTTTGAATGAATGAACGAAATATATACCTGAGTATGTCCAAAAAGTATAAGGGATTTGGCCCCATGTAGCAGTTTTATGTTATGAACGTAAAGACAGATAAGGAACTATGAAAAAAAGCACCCACAATGAATGAGTTTTGAAATAATAAATAATGTTCTGATAAGGTGCTTAAGGCTAACTGAGGGGTTCTAGTAAGAGTAAGAACTTTGAACCAAAATAGCGGCACAGCAGCAGGGACTTTCTGTTTTGTCCCGAGCGGGCCACTTCAAATGCCTTCATCGAGTGTGGGGTGCTGCTTTCAGGTCCAGAAGCTCCTTCAAAATTAAAAATCATGGAGGCAGAGCGCCTTTTACTGTGGAAGGTGAGAAGACAAAAACAAATCACTTCTCTACGTCATTCAGTCGGTTGGAGGGTGACTGAACATCACACGACTGCTGTGGGTCCATTAACACTGAAAGTAATGAGATCAACGATAAACATTAAATATATAAAGCTCGTAAATGCTGATATCCTCTTGGGTGCGTTGCCTCTAATATTCAGTAATTCTCTAAATAGACTAGGATGCACCAGGGTCCACTTTCATCCTGACATGTATCAATCACACACCAAGCTAGTTTTATCACCGCAGTCAAGAGACCTATTCTTGAACTCTGGGAAACCCAAGAGATTATCAACGTACAGACCTAATCTAGATGATGAAATATCGCCCATCCACAGATTTCTGTTAAGCTGATCATAAGACATTAGAGTTTTGGCCGTATGTGTCGCAACGGGTTTGCATTCACGCGGGCACGTGTCCTTCTGCACGTGGTTTTATGAGTCAACGGAGGTCCCGGAGCTTCATTTTGACTTCAGCTTTTTAAGGCAGCGAAAGGACAACTAGGTGACTTTTACGACTGAAATTAAAAGCTGAGCCTCCATCCTCCATCACCTCTTCGATTCGTCCTCAGTTTTGTAATAAAAATTTGATTTGTGTCCCATCGCTGCCGCTGTCCGATCGCCCACCGGCTTTGCTTATTCCGCAATCCAGATTATTTACACAAAGAGGCTTCTGTATTTCATATTTATCAGTATTTCTATTTTCTATCTGTTTTAATGAGAGCTTTGCTGCGCTACGGCAGACTCAAATTTGGACATCAGCATTTTTTAGTCTTTTTCTTAAAAGACTTAAAAATGCGAGAAGGGTGGAGAAATCAGGGACAGCAGAGAAGGGATGTAACAAATCACACATAAATACTAAGGAACATGTCCTGGGTTCATTCCAGACCAACATTGGCAGCATTCTGGCGGCTGTGAATCCCTACAAGCAGATCTCTGGTTTATATGACTTGGAGAGGGTGGACCTTTACTCCAAGCACCACCTGGGCGAGCTCCCGCCGCACATCTTTGCCATAGCTAATGAGTGCTACCGCTGCATTTGGAAACGCCATGACAGCCAGTGTGTGCTCATCAGGTGGGTTTATTTTTCTTACACAGCTGCTGTGCTCCTCCGCTGGCTTCTTGTTTTTGGAAAACCATATATACGGAACTACTTACAATGCCACGTGAAGACTGTACGTGTAATAGATCAGAAACCTGTCTGATTTGCAAAGTGCTGGAATTATAGCATTTGGCAGGGAGGAGCTATTGCAAAAATGCATTCAAATTTTGCATGTAAATATCGATATCTATCTCTGTGAACAGACAAATTTTAGTTTTAGAGGTGTCAAGCTCGATATTTTAGGGAACCCTGAAGTAGAACGAAAAAGTGAAACCCTGTCAGCGATGCGAAAATGAATGAACGCTGCTCGCTGCTGCTGCCCAGACTGGCAGACTGACTGGTTGAGGCCTGGGCTCTCTCATCCGCCTCTCTCGTACACTCAGGCTCATCTAAAGCTGTCCCTATATTGAAAAAGACTCGGATATCGTGTAATATCATCCAATCAAGCAAACCTCGGTATCAATCAAATATCTAGAGCAGTTTATGATAAGAGAATGTCGGTGAAGGTCACGGTGCGTTTAATTAAATTGCATTGTGTGCTGCGTCTCCTCGTGTGTGTGTGTGTGTGTGTGTGTGTGTGTGTGCAGTGGTGAGTCAGGAGCAGGGAAAACAGAAAGCACTAAACTGTTGCTGCAGTTTCTGTCGGTGATGAGCCAGCACTCAGCTGGGACTCCCCAGTCCGAAAAAACCACCCGCGTGGAGGAGGCCATCGTACAGAGCAGGTAAAAGACGACTTTCCCTCGAAACGTAAACGTTTCCGTTTCCAATGGCGGCCATGGAACTCCATTGAGCAAGACGCTCGCAGATCGATACGATGCAACCGCTGTCATTCCAGTCCCATCATGGAGGCGTTTGGCAATGCAAAGACCGTCTACAACAACAACTCCAGTCGCTTCGGAAAGTTCATCCAGCTGCATTTCTCTGAGAGCGGAAACATCCAGGGAGGCTGTGTCATTGACTGTATCCTTTTTTGAAAAATTCGTAATAATACATGCAACACGCCGTTATCTCAAAGGGTTTTTATCATTTTGTAAATGACGGGTCTGACATGTCTCAGCTCTGCTTCCTTGACTCCGTTCCCCCTCAGATCTACTGGAAAAGGTATCAGTCCGCCTGGCTCAAGTGTGCTCATGTCAAGTTTTCCGGCGAGGATTCGTTGGTTTTGAGCATCACAGCGTTCGGCGCGTTGAAATGTGTTTTCTTACCAGAACAGAGTGGTGCGGCAGAATCCCGGAGAACGAAACTACCACATCTTCTACGCACTGCTGGCGGGAGCTACCAAAGAGCATAAAAGTAATGTCCAAACTTTATAGAATTTCAGTTTGATTTATGAGGTATATTAGGGAAGGTCCCTGGTTTGAATCTTACAGGGGGTCTTTCTGTGTGGAGTTTGTCTCGGGATTCTCTGAGTTTTTTTCTCAAAACGTGCAGTAGGTTCATCGGAGACCCTGAATTGTTCAGACGTGTGAATGGTTGTATGTCTCTATATGACATATGAATTGGAGAGTGAATGCTTTTTTTGTTTCCATATGAATGGATGTATGTGACTTTGGCCATCGCTCCTGGGAGAACCCCAACTCACATCTAATGACGGCTGAGATGGGCTCCAGCACCCCCTGCGACCCTGGGTGCAGGATAAGCAGGACAGAAAATGAATGCTTGAATTAAACCTTGTCTTCCGTTGTTGACCATCCTGAGACGTTAATATTGTCAAATCTTATCGGGGCGACCGGACTTAGTGTCCCTCCTTGTTTCTCTTCTGCCACGATGAGATTGGACAACCTTGGTGACCGCAAAACCTCCGCAGACGCACACTGACGTGCATCTTCTCCCTCAGGCCTCTACTTCCTGGAGGATCCGCCCGAATCGTTCCACTACCTCAGTCAATCGGGATGCCTGAAGGACAAGAGTCTGAATGATAATGAGCTGTTCAACAGTGTGATGGTCAGAGTCCGACTGCTTTTAAACTCATTCATTATTTCTATTCAATGTTGTTTACAGCGTTTCAGTCACTATATATACACCTTTTTTATGTGTATTTATTTTTTATACATGATTTTGGAAATCTCTCAAAATTCCAATGATAACCTCAAATAGAAAAGTATTCCATGAGATTTCTACCAAGCTTCAGTCCAACTGTAAAACAGTTCTAACTTTGACTTCATGCATGACTAGTTAAACACCACAACCAAGCAAGTTAGCAGTTAGAGCTACAAGAACCACGCTCACACGCCCGGCTATGCGAGACGCTGAACGTACTGCGTTTTGCCAGCAGAGGTCACTCCGTGTGTCTTATTTTGAGAGTGACGGGGTACCTTTAATTAGAATTCTTGTCGAAATCTTCTTGCCGTGGCAACTGGACTTGAATTTCTTTACTTGAAGACGTTTTACCCTCCTCAGAATTCTGTCTTATTTGTTCAAAATGCGTTGAGCCGCCAAAGCTTGGCGAGCCACCGCAGTTCCTCGAATAAAACAAAACGGAAAGAGAAAGAAACCGTCTTGTCAGTCACAATCCCTCAACTACCTTTGCCTTGAAACATGGAGGTCAAGATTCAAAAATGTGTCCTAAAAACACCCAGACAGGACTGGTCCCCTACGATTTTTGCAGCTACTAATATCTGTCGCGTGTCCTCGCTGTTTAGGAGGCGCTGAAAGTGTTGGAGTTCACGGAGGAGGAGATCAGAGACATGTTCAAGCTTCTATCGGGAGTCTTACAGCTTGGAAACATCGAGTTCATGACAGCGGGAGGAGCCCAGATCACCACCAAGCAAGGTCAGCGGGCAGCTGAGCTCACAGCCCGTCCGAGGAACCGACATCTTTACTTAGCGTAAACAACCTCTGCGCTTCTTTCCAGTGGTCACGAATGCCAGCGAGCTGCTGGGCCTGGATGCCTTCCAGCTGTCTGAGGTGCTGACTCAGCGCTCAATTATCCTCAGAGGAGAGGAGATCTGTTCTCCACTCACTATAGAGCAGGCCAGTACACACACACACACACACACACACACACACACACACACACACACACACACACACACACACACACACACACACACACACACACACACACACACACACACACACACACACACACACACACACACACACACACACACACACACACACACACGCGGGCAAATCAAATCCCCCCCCTTTGGCTTGATCTCTTCCCGACGCACTTGTCTTAACATCCCTCGGGTTTCCCTCCGACCACCTCAGGCTGTGGATTCCCGTGACTCTGTTGCCATGGCGCTGTACTCCCAGTGCTTCTCCTGGATCATTCTGAAGATTAATCAGAAGATCAAGGGGAAGGAGAACTTCAAATCCATCGGCATCCTTGACATTTTTGGCTTCGAGAACTTCGAGGTCAGACCTTGAGCTGCTCTGTCGCGCGCACAGACACAAACACACACAGAGAATTATACGCACACACACTCACACACGCATGTCTAAAAGTTTTCCTCTGCCCTTCAGGTGAATCGCTTTGAGCAGTTTAACATCAACTACGCCAATGAGAAACTTCAGGAATACTTCAACAAGCATATTTTCTCGCTGGAGCAGCTGGAGTACAACAGGTCTGCTCCTACACTCGTCCACAGACACCAGTGACAGCCACATCTGTCGCTTCTAGTGTTGACGCCAATGTAATAATACCACGTTTATAACAACACACATATCATAGAGTTTTGTTTTTTTATCCTATTTCCCATGTTCTTCAAATCAGTTCCCTTCTCTTCGTGTGCATGATGGAGCTATAACGTCCCGCCCCTACTGGTACTGAATAGAGGTCTATGGTATCTTACCTTTTGCTAAAAGCCATCAATCTGTTGACAGGGAAGGGGTCCAATGGGACGCAATAGATTGGATGGACAACGCCGAGTGCCTCGACCTCATTGAGAAGGTAAGAAATGGACGTTTAATCAGCTTAAAATCAGTTTTTGCAAATAGTCATGAAGAGGGTGAGCTCTGTTAACAGTCATATTATTTTGGGTGACATCCGTAAAACTGATTTATCGACAGCTTAGGCGCGAGAGGTGGTTTCCTCAAGGTCCTTTAAGGAGACAATGTTGTTGTTGTTTTTTTCGCTTCTTTTGTAGAAACTGGGATTGCTGGCCCTGGTAAACGAAGAAAGCCGGTTCCCAAAAGGCACAGACTTCACCCTGCTGGAGAAGTTGCACAGCCGACATTCTGTGAGTTATTTTCCCGTTTGCACGATGAGTTGAGCCCATCGTAAATATCGTATGTACGGTAAAATATCTGTGCTCTTGTCGTGCAGACAAACCCCTACTATGTAAAGCCCAGGGTTGCCGACCATCAGTTCGGCATCAAACATTATGCCGGGGAGGTGAGTTGTGTAACAGTCTGTGGAAGACGTGCGAGTTAAGAGCAGTTGACGTTGAACTCCTGTGTCTCTACCAGGTCCTGTACGATGCCAGAGGGATCTTGGAGAAGAACAGAGACACTTTCAGAGATGATATCCTGAACATGCTCAAAGACAGCAGGTGCCCTCTTACTCATAAACTTACTTTAACTTGTATTTTGTTCATTTTTTTCTCTTTTTGATGCTTCTTTTTGCTTATGTCTTTCCAGTCTAATATTTTCTATGCATTACGTTAGTTTGAACATAAAGCACCTCTTAATCTGAAGATCATTGGAGTGCGCCATGATTTCCACTAGTATCTGATCTTGCCGCAACAATAGTTGCAGTCGTATGATGATTGTAAGGACGTTTAATCGTCTCTGTAGACCTCGCCTACAGATACCCACAACTTTATTTGTATGACGTCCCTGTTTCTCCCAAGGCTGGACTTCATTTATGACTTATTTGAGAAGGTCGGCAGCCGCAACAATGAAGAGAAGATGGGAACTGCCAGGCGTAAACCTACTGTTAGTTCCCAGTTCAGGGTGAGTAAAGCACACAGTTATCACATTTCGACCGTGTCTGATTAATATCGTTTCACATGTTTTGTGGCATGTTATTCACATGTTTTCCTTCCCTTAGCGCTTAATGAGATGTACATCAATAAAACATCAAACACATGAAACGCAATATGAAAATTGCATATGTATATTGTTTTGATGATTTAACAGGTTTTTGTTTGTTATGTAAAAACTCATTATTATGTAACGATTGTTTGCTTTATCTGATTTCCTAGTTTTGTATCATCTTATTCCTGTCCAACCATTGTATCGTGTGTTTATTTTGTAAAAATAGTTCAGATTTGATATGTATTAATAGTAGGAGTAGAAACACTTTTAATAACATTATTAATATTATTATATCTGCTAAATCCTGGGCCTGCAGAACTGAATTACAATCTTTTTTTTCAAGCAAACACCCTCAAACAACTGCTGTTTTAAAATAAAAGACTGGCCTAGGTTTGTGTTAAATTAATAATACACAAAACGGATGTCCTTATAAATAATTGAGTCAGTTGCAATTTTAGCAAAATTTTGTTTTCAGTCTATTAGGTCACACGCTGATTCACAATGGTTATCTTTGGACAGAATCTAAAATGTTTCATTTATCTGTCCTTCCCCTCAGGACTCCCTCCACGCACTCATGGCCACTCTGAGTGTATCCAACCCTTTCTTCATTCGCTGCATTAAGCCCAACATGGAAAAGGTCAGCCCCTTTCCCGCCTCACACACAATTAAACCCCCCGGATCATCTCTGAATTTGATTCCAATTTTTATGGTTTTGTTTGCAGAATCCAAATGTGTTCGACCCAGACGTTGTCCTGAACCAGCTAAGGTATTCTGGGATGTTAGAGACTGTCAAGATCCGGCGCGCTGGTTTCCCTGTCCGCAGAACTTTTAAAGACTTCTTCACGAGGTGAGTATTTCTCTGGGCGTGTAGACATCTCGAGGTACTTACCTCCATGATTTTTATTTGATTTGAACAAACATAGCACCTTTTTGGAAATACAATTTAAGACGAGAGGATGAATTCACTTCACCTCCTTATCTATATATTTCCTGCAGACCCACCTCCTGTAAAATAGCTCTGCACAATAAATAGTTGCTGCTGAGACGAGATGCATTCACTCTCATCCGCACGTCATTTTGAGACAGCCATTCACACATCTGGGCAATTTAAAGTCTACCACTTCTTGTTTTTGGACTGTGGGAGGAAACCGTGGAACGGGAAGGAAAACCCTTGCAGTCACGGGGGGAACATGGAGAAAGGTCCCTTGTGGGAGGCGGAAGCGCGAACCACTGTGTCTCCGTGCCACCTGTTTCTTACAGTATTAGCAGTAACATTTTAATGTTTGATGCAAACTAAAACTACCTTCCTGACAGGAACCCTGAGAGCAGTGCTTGCACCCTGCCCCTAATTCATCCTGATTGGCTATTTACTGGCGATAGATGCATGGAAATCATGGCAAAGGAACATCTAATTCTCAATAGAACTTATAACGATAATCAGCAGCCATCAAAAATAATCACAGCACAAATGCAATTTTCCCAAAAAGGTCAGCGTATATTTTGAGACAAAGTACGATCTGTCTTTTTTTGTTTGTCGCTTCATTTTCTCTCTTGTGTCCCACCTATCAGGTATAAGATTATTCTCAAAGAGAAAGCAGGCACAGCGGGGGATGATAAGAAGAGGACCACAGAGCTTTTAACCAAATATGACAAGACCAAGAAAGAGTGGCAGCTGGGCAAGACTAAAGTAAGATTTGCAGGATTCACCTCCACTCAGTGGTGGGAGAATGAGTTTACTTTACGATTAGTTGTGCTAAGATAATGACACCGATCTGTTAAGCTGCCTTGTTTTAGCTCTTTCGGCTAACTGTTAGCATTTGCTCTGCAGGTATTTATGAAAGAGTCACTTGAGCAGCGTTTGGAAAAAGACAGGGATGAAGTCCGACGTCAGGCTGCCATGATAATCCGCGCTCACTTGCTCACGTTCTCCGCCAAGTAAGATCTTTCTTCTTGCAGATGAAACCAGCATTGTGTGTGTGTGTGTGTGTGTGTGTGTGTGTGTGTGTGTGTGTGTGTGTGTGTGTGTGTGTGTGTGTGTATTTTGTTTTGTAAATATTCCATTCCCGCTTTGTCCTATAGGAAATACTTCAAGCGCATACGAGCCAGTACCCTCACCCTCCAGAAACACTTCCGTAAGCACATCCAACACAGAAGGTACGCAAAGCAGCGTAAAGCAGCGCTGGTCCTGCAGAAACACAGGCGTGGACAGGTGGCTCGCACCCGTGTCAAAAAACTCAGAGAGGAGAAAAAGAAGAGGGAGGAGGATCAGAGGAAGAGAGAGGAGGGGGAGAAGAAAACCACAGGAGAAGAGGAGGAGGAGGAGGAAGACGCGAAGGAAGGAGCGGCAAAGATGAACAATAAATCCGCAGAGGCAAGTGCCCTGGTTTTTAAAGGTTTTAAACCTATGTGTGAACGTTTCTGAGACTTGGTAAGTCGAGCTGCTTCTCCTCGACTCCCCTCTAGGACGAGGTCCGGCAGATGGAGGAGATCCTGCAGCTGGAGCGAGAGATAGAGCGCTTGCAGAAGAAGAGAGAGGATGAGGTGTCGCAGCTGTGCGAGTCCTCCAAACAGGAGCTGCAACTCCGGAGGGATGCCGAGCTGAAACGGATGAAGAAGGAGGCCTCCCGCAAGGCCACGGAGCTCATTGACCTCCTGAACTTCGGAGGCGTAGATCCCACGCTAGCAGCTGTCGGGGAAAAGGCCGCAGAGGCTAAAGCTCCCAAACCTGGAGGCGCCACATCAGGTGAACCCAAAGAGGAAGAGGTGGATGAGGGTTTCCATGCTGAGGAAGAGTGCATCCCTCTTCCTGACTTCCCTCCCCCTGCTGAGACCGACACCCCCATGGACCAAGCCATATTCGCTCACCTTCCTCCTCCCCCACCCGCCTTTGCCGAAGGCATGTTGCCTCCAGCGCCGTCTCCCCTGTCTGCGGACGCTGTAGCAGGCCTGCCTCCTCCTCCTCCACTCCCTCTGCCAGAAGATGGCGCCACGGCCCCTCCTCCTCCCCCGCCGCCACCGCCTCCTGTGGGAGGAGAGGGGAAAGATGGGAAAGAGGGATCCAAGGCAGAGCCAGAGAGGAAGGTGAGCATGGTGGAGAGCCTGGTGGACGGAGACGAGCCCATATACAGCATGCCCGCCGACACGGAGTCGGACTACGACCAGGAGGAGGAGGAGGGGTCCGTCAACGCCGGGGATGACAGCTCCGTATCCGGGAGCAACCGTGGAAGCGCCGCTGTGGCGGACGAGGAGCACCCGAGGAAGTCCACCTGCACCAACGCCAGCATGGAGTCCTACCGAGGCAGCTCGGACTCTGTGAGGACACACACTCACATGCATCCTCACATGCGTGCACGGAGATATGTATGACCAGCCATCCAGTGATTATTCTTATTCTTTTTTTGAGAGGGGTTTCAAACTCATGATATTCTCTCTTTTTCATTTACACAATTGAACTTTCTTGCCCGTTACTTTAGAGATGACATTATCAGCATGATCTTGTATGTGCCGCAGTATGCAGGCAGTGATGATGAGCACGATGGGATGGTCGACACCGATGAAGAAGTGACAAGTGGCAGGGTGACGCTACTCAATGGAAACGGACCTCCATATTTCCATGGTTACCTCTACATGAAGGGTTGGTTTGGATACGACTGCCCCACACTTTTAACAGCCAAGTCCAGGATAAGAAACTGCGGGTTGTGTCGTGTTATGATTTGGTAGTGCATTTCAATAAAAAATGCACTAATGAAATCAAGCAATTTATTACAATGCAACTAATTAATTGTGACAACAGTCACAAAATGCATAAATGAATAGCCCTGTTACCATGAAGACTTTAGGAAAGGACACACATTACTTGCATTTTGGTCGCAGGCACTTACCATTCATTGTCACATTAACTAATGCCACTGAATTATGAATTATAATCAGTGGTTGACTCGTGCTTCCTGCCCCCCTCAGCTGGCCTGATGATCCCCTGGAGGAGGCGCTGGTGTGTGTTGAAAGACGAGACCTTCATGTGGTTCCGCTCGAAGCAAGAATCTCTTAAGTCCGGCTGGCTGTACAAGAAAGGAGGAGGGCTCTCCACCCTCTCCCGCAGGTTGTTGTAGTTGTTACTGAGTGCAGCCTGCATGCTTATTCAGCATATCCCTACACGGTTAACTTTCATGTCAACACCAGTCCAAAGACACGTATGAACTTCAGAATACATTCAAAAATTCTTCTCAATATTAAAAGAAAGAATTATCACATAAATACTTTGACATCCTCCATTGAAAGGATGCCGACTGCAGAAAAGACATTTGTTTAGCAAAATGTTCAGCATCATTTCACTGATATTTAGACATTAGATAGAAAGATAAGATAAGATAAGATAAGATAAGATAAGATAAGATAAGATAAGATAAGATAAGATAAGATAAGATAAGATAAGATAAGATAAGATAAGATAAGATAAGATGAGATTAGATAGTACTTTATAGGGGAAATTAGATTGTCACAGCAGTGCACCAATAACAATATCAATGAATATGGAAATGAATAAAATATGTTTAATAAAGAACACACACAAATATTTTTTTGATATTGTTGCATATAAAAATGGATTGTAATATAAAGAATACATCTATAGTATTTAAATGCAATTTTATACCTGTGTATGATTATTTTCACATGTCATATATATAATTATAATGGTAGTTTAATTTTTAGACAGTATCGGTCTGTTGCCTCTCCTACTGGCCTTTTTGTCTTTTTCTAAAGTCATTTGTCAACAATGTAACATTTTTCCTTTGTGTCAATAGTTACACATTGTGCCATTGTGTGACCCATATATAAGGTTTGAAATTACAGTGTAATTACCAGCAGTTGCAGACCAATGCAAATTTCAAGTCGAGTGAGAAATGACCGCCCACGTAATGCAATCAATAACTTAAAAAAATAACTTTCTTTAAGTGACAAACCCAGACACTTGTTGTGACCGTTAGACTTGTTCTTGTGATGTTTGTGCCTCAGAAACTGGAAGATGCGCTGGTTCGTTCTGAGGGACAGCAAACTGATGTACTACGACAACGACAGCGAGGAGAAGCTGAAGGGAACCATCGACATCCGAGCTGCAAAGTTCGAGTCTTAAAAAAAATAATCACAAAAAAATCAACTTCTCAATTCCAGGCCGGGTTTCTTAGACGCGCGTACTGTTTGTGTTTGAACAGGGAAATCGTAGATAATCATGAAAAGGAGAACGCTTTGAACATTGTAACCGACGAGAGGACCTATCAGGTGTTTGCTGAGTCACCAGAGGATGCAAGGTGTGATGGGATACAGCGATCACCTCACATTTGTATCTACACGGATAGACGTAATTCCAAACTAATTATTTCTCTCCCTGTAGCGGATGGTTTAATGTCCTCAGCAAGGTGCGAGTGTGCACTCCCGAGCAGCTGCTGGAGATGTCTCATGAACAGGCCAACCCCAAGAATGCTGTGGTCAGTCCCAAAAACACGTCACAAATCCTTGATACTCACGAAGCACTATCCACAGTCCCCTGCAGTACCATGCAGCAAACACGCCTCGTCTCTGTTGGACACAGTAAAGGAACTTACTTTCGTCCTACCTTCACCGAGAACAGGCACTTCATGAGTGTGAGCTAGTAGTCCCGCATACAGGCATGATAAAACGTTTCACTTTGTAAGTATCAATGTCATGATTTTTGCTACTTGTGCATCATTTTGATCCAGAATCAGAATCAGCTTTATTGACCGAGTGTGGTCACACGTACGTGGAATTTGGCTCTGGTTGACACTCCATACTGACGTGAAGGTAAACAATAACTGGACAAGAGCATTGTAAACAATGCGACATACAAGGTGCAGAGTGCAGTGTCTGTATAAGGGATAAGGAGATGATCCACATGAGTGGTCAGTGAGTTAGTGCAGATGTGAGGTCATTAGATTAATGAATTAATAGGTAATGTGACGATCAGGTACAGATGTAATTTTCATTGCACTACGAGGTATGTAAGGTGATGTGGGGACTAATGAGTTGACCAAAAAAAAGCTGTTTCTGTGTCTGGTAGTGCTTACAGTGCATACATAGATATGTACCTCCTGCAGAACGGGAGGAGGGAGAACAGGTTGTGTCCAGGATGTGAAGGGTCAGCAGTGATGTTTCCTGCCCGGTTCCTAAGTCCAGAAGAGTGCAGGTCCAGGATAGGATTCTTTCTGCAGTCCCGATTGTCCGTTCCAGTCTGCTCCTGTCCGGTTTGGTGGTCGAACCAAACCAAGCCATCGCTGAGGTGCAGAGACAAACTGAACCTGAGGCAGGTTGAACTTCCTGAGATGACACCATCTATGATAGGTTACCACTTTTAGGTCCTGGGAGACGATGGTTCTCAGAAACCTGCAGGTTTCTCCAGCAGCCACAGTGCTGTTTAGTTGGGGGATGTTCAATTTGGAGATTGGTGTGGACATGGGCCACATTTTTCGTGATTAAATACAATTGAAACTCAGTTATTTCCTTTAAAGAGACCTCCTGCTGATTGAATTGCTGTGTGAAACTACTCTACCCTGCAGTTTTGTCAGGAAACTTCCAGTCGTATTTCCTGAGACAATCACATTATTTCTCAATGTGTCATGATGATGTCAACACGTTGTGACGTCACGTCGGGAAGCCACAGCGTTTACAGTACATATTCGTATTTTGGAGAAACCGAAGTGTGTATTTGACATATGTTCATGGGAGTTTGCCTGCTGGTATCAGAAACTACGATTCACTGCGATAAAATGTGAAGCGCAAGGGGCTCATGTGTAGCTCAATACTTCGCAACAGGCAAGATGATGAACAGGGTATTTTCTTAAAAGGTTGATGCTTTTTTTTTTTTTTTTTTTTTTTTTTAAGCTAAAATTTAATTGTTGGTTTTTTTTTTTTGGAAAAAACACTTGGGC
>CAAKHD010004574.1:20336-32148 GCA_901007705.1 Fistularia tabacaria
GTCTGGTAGGGTGATAAACGGTGTATTTTTTTTAAAGTTTTTTTTTTTTTTTTTTTTTTTTTTTTTTAAGCTGAAAATTAATTGATGGTCTGATCTTTGTGAAGAAACAGCTTGGGCAGACACTGCTGTGTCATCAGAAAGGTAACTTATACTAATTCTTTTTCAAATCCTTTTCCACCTCAGGGAACTTTGGACGTGGGGCTGATCGACTCTGTTTGTGCGTCGGACAACCCGGATCGGTACGTGGAGTCGTCCACTTTCCCCTATGGGGATCAATAAAGTATTGTCTTATCTTAAATCTAGAAATACCATTTGCTCGAAATCTAGGGTTTTGGCGGTTTAGTGTCATTTACGCAGAGGGAAACAGAGGATGGTTATTACATACAGTATCTAATAACTAAAAGACAAAATTAATTTTCTGTATTGCTTCACAACTCGTTGAATTCCTGAGTGTCTTGTGATGGAGTTGTTTTCAAAAACATCTTACTTGACCTTGGCAGGCCCAACTCGTTTGTGATCATCACGGCCAACCGTGTGATCCACTGCAACAGTGACACGCCAGAGGAGATGCATCACTGGATCAGTCTGCTTCAGAAACCCAAAGGAGATGCAAGGATCGACGGCCAGGAGTTCCTCGTGAGAGGTGAGAAAGTGAAGAGGGAAGAGAATTATGAAGTAAGTGTTATGGAAGATGTAAAGCGATAAAAAAAAAACAGATGATGATGAAATGGAAATAGATGACAAGAGACTTGTCAAACATAATGTTTTGGTGATCATTATTTATGTACTCACAGTTACTCTGTGATTTCAGGCTGGCTCCAAAAGGAGATGAAGACAAACACAAAGAGCACATCCCTGAAGCTCAAGAAACGGTGGTTCGTTCTGACCCACAACTCGCTGGATTACTACAAGAGCGCGGAGCGTAACTCGTCCAAGATGGGCACTCTGGTGCTGAACTCGCTCTGCTCCGTCATTCAGCCGGACGAGAGAGTGCACAGAGAGACAGGTGAGCAGAGTGAGGCCAAATTTTAACCGGGGATTAAAATTAGCGGTCAGGAAAATTATACAGTGGAAGATATTGAGTAGGATCCCAAAGGAAATAGTAGATATACGGTTATTGAGGCCCGCTCTCTCTCACAGGTTACTGGAACATTATCGTTTATGGAAGGAAGCATTCCTACCGCCTCTACACCAAAATGCTGAATGAGGCAATGAGATGGACAGCTGCAATACAAGGGGTCATCGATAGCAAGACCCCCATTGAGACGCCAACTCTGCAGCTCATCAGAGACATCAAGGTAAAGCACGCGCAGGAGCTGCTAAGCCGAGGGTTTAATCCCGATTGGCTCATTTTCCAAACTGTATTTGCGTCGTCCAGGAGAACAGTGTGAACCCGGATATCGTGGAGCAGATGTACAGGAGAAACCCCATCCTCAGATACACCCAGCATCCTCTGCACTCCCCTCTTCTCCCTCTCCCTTATGGAGAAGTCACCAGCTGTGAGTAAAGGCGATTTTACCTCGCACACCGCAAAAGCACGGTAAAACGGATACAGCGAGTACAGTGAATGTAGCATACAGCTAGTCTTCTCCAGCTTCCAATTACCGTTCTTTTTAAACGTACAACCTGCTTCTGAAGGACTATTGTTCAAAAATGTTGCTTGTTGGCGACAAAACTCAGTCCTCCAATCATTTATTTACCTCACTTTATATCTGCCATGTTCTGTACAATCAAGGAGCAATGTGGTTTTTTTCTTGAATAAAAAAACAATCATATAAACCTCTTTGTTGGTCTTCTCCTCTTGCAGTGCAAAGGCAGCAGGGTTATGCAAGTCTGCAAGACGAGGCGGTGCGAGTTTTCAACTCACTGCAGGAGATGGAGACGCTGGCGGACACGGTTCCAATTATCCAGGGCATCCTGCAGACCTGCCAGGACCTGCGCCCCCTCAGGGACGAGGTACTTTCAACCTCCGCTAAACCTCTAACTTTAGCGTGACCTCTTCTGAGGCCACAGGGGCATCACAAAGCCTGATGTCCGCTTCTGATTGCGGTCTACCTCAGAAGATCTGCATTCATACTGGAGGGTTTCGCTGCGGACCCAAGGAATACAAAAACAAAAACATAAAGCAGGGTGATGGGATGGAATGGAAATAAACCCATAGGTTGCACATTTTGGAATGACAACAGTAAAATAACACGGCAAGCTACTGTTATCCAAAGCATTTTAAGATGTGTTTAGAGACACATGCCCGCATCACCTGTTCTGCTTTCATTGTTTTCTCCTGCGGTGAGCACTGATAGCACCGGAAACATGCATTTTCGCCATTCCATTATGGAATCACTACAATTTCAATTTGCCAGGTACAGTATATTGGATTTTTTTTGATATGCTGTCCCTTGAACATTTGTGTTTCAGGTATATTGTCAGGTTATCAAGCAGACTAACCACGTGCCTCAGCCCAACAGCCCGGCCAACAGAGCTCACTGGCACCTCCTCACCTGCATGAGCTGCACCTTCCTGCCCAGTCGAGCCATCCTCAGATATCTCCGCTTCCACCTCAAGAGGTGCGTCTGCCCTCGACTTCAGGAGATCCTCCCAGATGCATCGTCTGTGAGGTCAATGTGTGCTAGGCACAGTGTGCTATGTGTGTGTGTGTGTTTCGAACAGGGTTCGGGAGCGTTACCCCGCCACTGAGATTGAGCGTTACGCCAGTTTCATCGGAGAATCGCTAAAAAGGACCAAGACTCGTGAGTTTGTTCCCTCTCAGGAGGAGATTGCAGCACTGCTGGTGAGACAGGAGATGAGCACCACTGTTTACTGCCACGGAGGAGGATCCTGCAAGATCTCGATCAATTCACACACCACAGCCGGAGAGGTGAGAATGGAGACGCACACACACCACACACGTGTGTACACACACACACACACACACACACACACACACACACACATTCAAACTCACATGCTCAAATTTGTTTCACAAGAAGCACATGAAATATATTCTTTGTCCAAATTCTTTCTCTGCCAGTATCTGGCCCATCAAAAACTCTTAAACTTTTGTGACTACGACAAGAAAACTTTTCATACTTCTTCAATATTTTTTCCCCGCAATATTTTCCATGTGACGGCAACATTTAGTAGCGAATGGAGAAATTATATGTTTATATATGGCAGTGGCACGGCTGCCCTACTCACTGTTCCCTGCGCATTGAAAATGAAAAAACATGTATACGAACATGTATATGATTGAATAGCTTAGTATTTAATGAACTATCACAAATTGTTTGTATACATATATAAAAGGCACAGTTTAATTTAAAACACAACATCATACAATATGCATATCTAGCAGGGGTCTGGCTCCAACTCTACATTTGTTTTGTGGCCCTGGGCTGAAAACATTGAAGACCCCTGCTCTATTTTGGCTAACAACAAACCTACATATTGAATTGTGATGCAGGTCCATTGTATCCTCTCCTCCGCAAGCGAAACATGTTTATTCTCACTTTATTTATTTATTTTGTATTGCGATGCTCCAGAACCAGAGACCGAAAATCTCAGGGCAGCAGCCTCAGCCATCATGCCGCTCTGAAAGCGTCTTGGCCAGGTTTTGGCAAACTGTTCAGTTGTTTTTTTCTGATTTTTTTCCGTTGCTCCCGAAGGTTGTGGAGAAGCTGATCAGAGGTTTGGCCATGGAGGAGAGCAAGAACCTGTTCTCTTTGTTTGAACACAACGCTTTCACAGACAGAGCTTTGGAGAGCCGAGTGATCGTGGCGGACGTACTAGCAAAGTTTGAAAGGTACCACTCGTCTGTCCATCACATTCGGGAAATATTTCATCAAGTGATGGTGTAATCCATTGTGTTGTTGAAGCTGTATCGTTTTACGGCTCTACACTCGGAAACTGACACCAAGTCGGCTCAATGTTTCCAGACTGGCAGGCAGTGAAGAAGAGGAGGAAGAGGGAGAGTGGAAACTCTATTTCAAGCTGTACTGCTTTTTGGATGTGGAGAGCATGAACAAAGAGGGAGTCGAGTTTGCTTTCATGTTTGAACAGGTGAGTTTTTGCAACATGGAAAAGGGACGGTCACAGCACGAGAAAGGAGCGTGGTGGAAATTTGTCATCCTATTGGCTCCCCCTTCCACTGGCTGTCATTGGTTATGCCAAGATCACATCCAGGGACAGATTTGAAGGTCCTCAAGAGAAGAGGAAGTCGTCTCTGCCTGTTTGGGAATAAGCAAACCAGCAAATCTCCTGGAAATGTTGCCATGTTTCGTGTGTCATATTAGCTGCTACTTTACATTGTTCTTTAAAGCAGGTCTTGTCACTCCCTTTCTGTATCTCAGGCTCATGAGTCTCTCATAAGTGGACACTTCCCAGCCTCAGAGGAGACTTTGCAGCATTTGGCTGCTCTGCGCCTGCAGTATCTCCACGGTGACGGGGCAGGTCGGGCCGGTTGGAGCCTGGGAAGTGTTTATCCCATCGGACGTCTCCGCAGCCGCATCCTGCACTCCACCAAGCCCGGGGCAGGGGTGGGAGGGGGCGTCGGCGGCGTCGGCGGCGGAGTGGGAGACGGGAAGGTTGCGGTGGGAGGGATCGGGCCCGGGGCTGAAAAGAGAAAAACGCCGAGCTTCCTGGACGGAACCTTGAGGAGAAGCTTCAAGACCGGTTCGCTGAAAAAGCAGAAGGTCAGTTCTAGTGGAAAAAGATTTCACACCAGTTCGCAAGGATATTAAGAAAATGTATGTGTGCCAAAGCTTTTTCAAGATACGCTGTCCAAGACCTGCTATTTTCCAGCTATCTAATCAGATTACTGCAATGTATTGTCTGGCGTGGTTGCCTTTTGCACGCATCTGCTCTTTTGCTATCTTCCTTCGCACACCTGCTGGCAGGATCAATGGCCAGAGGACCAGTTGACTGGATTATTGACCCGCGTTTGTTGCAGGTGGAGGAAGAGCAGATGCTGGAGATGTGGGTGAAGGAGGAGACGTCAGCCACGCGCACCAGTGTGCTGGAAAAGTGGACCCGACTGCAGGGCATGCCCCAGCACCAGGCCATGCTGAAATACATGAGCATCATCAAGGAGTGGCCTGGCTATGGATCGACTCTGTTTGATGTGGAGGTGGAATAAAATCAAAAATATTATACTTTTTGGACAATCGTGCAGTGAGAACTGCCATCAGAGAACTGATGACTATCTTTTCGTCTTCTCTGCAGTGCAAAGAGGGTGGTTTCCCTCATGACCTGTGGCTGGGAGTGAGCGCAGACAATGTGTCTGTTTACAAGCGAGGGGAGCCCAAGCCTCTGGAGACCTTCCAGTATGAACACATCACCTTCTTCGGGGCTTCGCAGCTTTGCACCTACAAGATCATTGTGGATGAGAGGGAGATGTTCTTCGAGACTCCCCTGGTGACATATTTTTTTTCCCAATTTTATGTTTTTTTTCTTTGTCCTCTTTTTTTAATTTGCTTGAATTTTTATTTTTATTATCAAGAATGTATTGCATTTATTAATTATAATACTTGCCAAATCCAGAAATGACCCCCGTGACTCTGTTGTGGCCCCCTCTGCATTAATCCGTACAGGTCTAACTTTAAAAATCCCTTGATGTTGATTATGAATTGGAAAATATCCTCCAGAATACCAGAATGTATTACCACGCTATCTGATTTTGTCAATTCAAATACACGTATGAAACCAATGTTATTTGGATAGAAATGTTGAGAAAAGAACCTCATGACCCACAATAAAGGGGTTTTTTTCAGTGACACCTCAGAATGAGGCTTGTGGACGGCCCTTTGGTGACAGACCCTTTTCCTGGCGCGGTGTTTTATCAAGCTATTTAAAAAACGCTGATGCCGCCTTTTAGTTTGCTAAAGCAATTCAAGGTGTCCTGACAGTCGAGCAAAGAAATTTGTGCTTCAAGATGACTTTTTCTATGCACTTTTTAAGATCGTTCTCATTAAAAAATGTGAGGAAAAAATTGCTGAATGATGACACACATGGACCTCATACGCTGCTTTTCACTCTTTAGGTTGGCGAGATCGCCAAGATCATGAGGGCCTACATTAACATGATGGTGAAAAAACGCTGCAGCATCATGTCTGTGACCAGCGTCGCCAGTTCCTGGGTAAGGTGATTGCCACTTGCCATCCAGAGCCCCCGGTTAGTCCAGTGGCAGCAGATGTCTCAGCCCCTCAGTGTTGGTCAGCTGGGTTTGCTGGAGTCAACCGCAAATCCTCCAGGAGTCAAGTATTGTCGGGGAGCATCTGTTACAAAGTGTGGCAAAGCGAGATAAGAGGCGGCCACAGATGCCGAAGGGATCCGTGTGATGGGGACCAACACCTTCTGGGGATGGAGTCGACTTAAAAACAAGCATGGCAAAGAAACATCCTGTGTTTCGGGACGGCCCGTTCAAATACATTATCCAAGTCGTAGCCCTGCATGTAGATGTTCAAGCACACACCAATCTACTCTCCGTTTTCCTTTCCGGACAAAACTCAGAAAAATCAAGCACAACATATCCACTCAGCTGTCCCGTCCCACTTTGTCCCAGACGGCCCCCGGTTCCCTCCAGTGCACTGCCAAGCAGAGGAAAGTCACATATTATCAGTTAGAATTGGTTTTTGTTTCTTTTGTTTTCTGGGCTCTTTCTTTCATTCTCTCTCTCTCGCTTTTGCAGTATCAGAGTCTCTCTCTTTCTCTTCCTGTGCATTCGTCCTCACTTCAATTGCATCCTGTTTGATATTGGTATTAAGTTATAATGCTGCATTCTTGCTTGCTTTCTCTCTGTTGTTCTCTCTGTCTTTTATATATGAGATCAGCTATATTACACTAATATGGGGGGGGGCTGGATGAGAATTCCTCTTTTGGGGCCCCGAATAAAAGAATAATCTCACTCATCAGGGCCACCATGTGGCCACAAGAAGAGAAAATAGCCAAATGAGGCGGCTATGAATATTTCTAAGCAATATCATATAGATTTTCTGGAGCGGAAAGAAAGGGGATTATATATGACTGACAGGCTCCACAGAGAAAAGAATATCAGCCAGAGTCCTTTGAGATGAAACATTTCCCTCGTTATGTCTCGATATTGTAGAACACAAATTACAAACTGTATATTAACACACTCACACACGAAAAGAACCTGGATGTATTGTTTTTTTTGCTTTTTAAAAAGATATATATCACATATTAGAAGAGTTATTATTGAACTTGGTGGCCACAGCACTGTACAGTGTATTCATGCCTTGCTAAATGGAATGTGACACCTCTTGCAAAATACCTACGAGTCGACGGTGTTTAATGACCACATGTGCGAATACGATGCCATCATTCCCAGGCTGTGCCACCGATGCAACGCTAAGCGACTTGTCGTCACCTTCTCACAGTGTTTTGATGGACTTATCATTGTTGTCGTTTGTGGGGCTCACACTCACGCATTTAATTGGAGCCATAAAGTACCTTGTGTCCTCGTCTGCTAATGCTATTCTGACATATTTTTTTTTTTACTGTATGCCTCCCCCCCCGCTATCCCACCACCTTGAAGTGCTGTGTTTGGAATGCTGCTGCTGTGCGTGTGTGTGTGTGTGTGTGTGTGTGCGTGTGTGTGTGCATGTGTGCGTGTGTGTGTGTGTGTGTGTGTGTGTGTGTGTGTGTGTGTGTGAGTGTTTTGTGTGTGTGTTTGTGTCTGAGTGTCATAATGGACCAAGCACTTAAAGGCAAGTAAGGACAAGCTCTTTCGACAAATGGCTTTTTATTTCCGGCACAGTCCAGGCCCTAACTAAACTAAAATAGACTGTCAACAAAACATGGCCTCTCAGGAAAGGAGCTCCTGCGGCCACGGACGGAGATATTGATCCTCAACGATGGGCTGCCGGTCCTGTTATTAAACGGGGATTGTTTGCACTGGAGCATATGACTGCGATACCTGCTGCTGATTGGATGGAGACGGAGGGAAACGTTCGCCAAATGACAGTTTTCATTGTAATATCACAGACAGCACCTTTGATTGACTAACATTAAACCCCTGTTTAGCGTTTGAGTAGATAATATAGTGTAAAATGAAACTTGAAACTAAAAATCTGACCTCTGTGGGCTCCACATCCGTGTTTGTGCCGATGAATTCTGGGCGTGTTGGAAAGGCCTTTTCCTGCAAGTGCTCCAGTTTTGAGAGGCATCACAATCTGTTCAAAGGCATCAAACAACGAAGGGTGGGAAGAGCGAAGAGCTGATTCCGCTTTTTTTTTTTTTAAATAAGTGACTGACATTCCCAGCTGGCAAACCTCCAGAAGCAAATCCTTTTTATCCTCCATTCCACTTTTTAAAATGTGGTTGTTGTTTTTTTTCTAAAAGATGTTTTCTACGTGAAGGGGCTGATTTCCTACTCATTCTCAGGTCAAAACCCAGATATTCATTTCCTGTCTGATAACACGTGCTTATGTTGTGAACCCCCCCCCCCACTCCCCCCAACGTCTCATTCATGCCTTTTCTCATCGACCTGACACCTGTCAGTCTGAGGAAAGGAAGCGTGAAAGCGGGTCTTGGTGTCTAATGCGTAGGTTAAGTATAGAAACGATCATCCTCTCCCTCTTCTTCTCCTCCTCCTCCTCAGGACTCTGACTGAGCTGCTGAAGCAGCCGGGAGAGGCCGGAACCGTGGACGGAACAGGAGTCCATCACCCCATCGGCACTAACGGAATCTCCACCAGGGCGCTACGCTCCAACAACGGTCAGTCGCTCATGCTGGTGTGGATCATTTCACGCACACACCCGAGTGTTACATACACACACACACACACACACACAGCATGAAAGACCCCGGTTTCTCCACGCATTATGACATTTTCCTCGAGATCAAGCCGCACACAAGGACCAATAAGAGCTTTTGCGTGTCCTTCCCCACTCGCCAACTTCGCTCTGATACACTCAGGCATTGACACGTCTCCGTCTTTGCTTATGCACAACACACGTGTGCACATGTGCACACAAACGCACTAAAAAAAAACACATCATCATCACACAAAGAAGCAGCGGGACGGACAGGTCATATTTAATTAAGATGTAATTAGCTGTGTTCCACCTCCAAACCCACAGAGAGAATGCTGTGTGACCCATCTGTTGTCCTCTTTCTCGAGACGCTGGCCACACACACACACACACACACACACACACACACACACACACACACACACGCAAACACGCACACGCATACTCAATATAATGGTGTGCCTCTTCAGTGGTGTGAGAATGAAATTAGTGAGTGTATTTCCGGAGGAGTCATTTGTGGGAGAAGTGACAGTGTGCTTTGAAAGGACAGCGGTCCCTGATGTCTCTCTGTGTTCAGCTTTTGTTTCCTCCGCTCCGCATCTCCTCTCCTTCCGACAGCTCGGAAATCTTCAAGTGGGCGGAGGCGCAGGTAGAAGTTATGAATCTGTGTTTTTCTTTCCTTATCGACCGGTGTCACTCTTGTCCATCGCTTCACCGCCTCACCAGTGCCTTCGCTCTGATTGGCTGTGAGGATAGCCTGTTGTATCCACATGAGTCTTCGGTCTGGGAACATCTGCGAAATGGGAAGTGAAGCGAGAGAGAATAGGCGCCTTCGGTTCAGTTCGAGGATGCTAGGCTAACGTCTGCGTGTCTGCATTCAAACATTCATTCGTTCATTTTTTTATGCCGCTCATCAGAGCCCCGGCCGTCACTGGACGAGAGGCGGGGCTCAACCCGGATTGGTCGCCAGTCGACGGCAGGGCCACATAAAGACACACCTGTACAATCGCACTGTCATTCACTCTCTCATTCACACCATGCATTCACACAAATATGTGACATTTCATAAATTCAGAGGTTCAGTTCTTTGTAATCCGTTCGACGGACTGATGTTTGACAGATGTGAAGGAGAAACCAAACACCTCTTAACATTTCGTGGAGAGCGTGTTTCAGCCGCTTCTCCGACAGTGACATTAACTTGTTGAAAGATTTGCACAATTCGGATTATTAACCCCCGAGAAAAGCCCGGCTCTACTCGTCTTTAACTGCGTCTCCTAAAATGATTGATCAGGAGGAGATTAGGAACTTTGATCTCCGAGTGAGTCAATAACAATCCAGGATCAGGACCAGTCGGCTCAGTCTAATAGCAGGTAGGCCGAGGGAATGAAGCCGTCCTGATCCCGCTGTGTCAGCTGTCGGCACATAATCACCTCTTAATTAAAGCCCGCTTAATCCTCTAGGACACCGAGAGAGAGAGAGAGAGAGAGAGAGAGAGAGAGAGAGAGAGAGAGAGAGAGAGAGAGAGAGAGAGACTTCTATGACTGAGACATTCTTGAGGTTCTGAACTATAAAAACAAAACCTGAAATATCAGAATGAACCTGATGGCTCTGTGTTTGTCCAGCGAGGATGACAGATCTGTCTCCAACCTGTGTTTCATATTTTGTAATATCTATTTACATCTGATGAAACATGGAAAATTCTGATACGGATTTAACCCTTAACTTCATCTCAATCGGTCGAAGTTGACTGAAGCATGAGGCTTAGAAAGAGATGATTGCCTTTGTAAAACAAAGAAAATACACTCGAGTTCTGAGCCTCCCCCTTCCCACTGAACAGGACAGGAGCAAAAGCATCATCTTTCACTGGAAAAAAGAGAAGGAAAAAAAAAAAAGAAAAAAAACGCCCTGCCTCCTTTACATTCCTGCCCTGCACTCCTGCTCTCAATTTCAGGGGAGGTATATTTTTAACAGCGTGTCAGAGATGAAGAAGAGGGAGCGGGGGGGCACGGGGGGGGCACGGGGGGGGTAGAGGGGAGTGGCAAGATGCAAAAGGTACGGCTGGTCTATTTGACAGTGAGGGAGATGAAAGGGAAATGGGGAAAAAAAAAGAAAAAGAAAAACAGCGAGGGAAAAAAGATTTTGCAGGGATTTCGTTTAATTGGACCCAAATTAAAGCCGGCGAAGAAAGTTTATTTCAGTGGAAGAAAAAACATGCACGTCCAGCAGTCTGTGCAGGAGCTGACTGTTCCATCCCATAAGTGTTACAGGCTGAGGGCCCGTCCCCCGGAAGCTCTACGCGTCTGCTGGTTCCGGGACAAGCGGGTTTCTGAATCCGAGGGTTTCGTTTCAACATGTCTGCTATTAAGTTTGTGATAAAGGGATCAGATTGACAGATCAGATTGACGCCGCAATGATGAGCGTCGCCCACGAGGGGGGGCGAAGCGAGGGGGCGGCGCGGGGGTCATCCGGCGGTCAACATTCAGGATCATTGCGGGGCGGAAAAGATGGCAGGCAAAAAAGAAAAAAATATATTTAAAAAATATATCAGGAGAAGTAGAAGTGCGGTGGGGGGGGGGGGTCCAATGATGGATTAACATGGGAGGATGAGACAGGAGGAAGGCCGGGGGGGGGGGGGGCGGGGGGGGTTGAGATCAGACGAGCACTTTAAGAATGACATTACTGAGGGTGGGATGGGAAGGGGGAGAAAAGGAGGGTGAAAAAAAGGGATGAAAGAGAGGTGATAATCATCATGCGCTCACGCCTCACGCCTGCCGCAGCTCTCTAACATGCGACTGCGAGTGCGTGTGACTGTGTGTGTGTGTTTGTGTGTGTGTGTGTGTGTGTGTGTGTGTGTGGGCACCACAAAGGACTGCGGGGAAGAGAGGGTGTTTTGAGTAGTTACTCATCTGCCTGTCTTTTTTTTTTTTTTTTTTTTTTCAAAAGGGGGGGGGGGTTCAAACAAAAAAAAATTCCCCCAAGCGGAGGGGGGGGAAAAAAAAAAAAGTTTTCAGGGCAAAACCAATTTGGAAAAAGGGGGGGGGGGG